>OX155965.1:3742505-3980005 GCA_944548615.1 Micropterix aruncella | reverse complement strand
TAGACATTTCTCTAGCACTTTATTTCTTCCTTGCGACAGCTTTTTGGTCGAAAAAGTTTACGATCTGCCTATCAAAGATTGCGCAAAATATATATTTCTCAAAAACTCCAAAATCTTCCACCCCAATATACAGTCCGCGCTTTGGACTGAAATGAAGTCATTTTTCACGTCCACCTGCGCACATCCGACTTAAGTTTTGATTAATGGCCAACCTCACTTAGCATCTCTACGTTTTGAGCGAAACAATGACTAATGGATTCGGAGCATGTCCCATAACGAACACGCTTTCTGCTGTGTTGAAAAAAATAAAAAATCTTACCTGTGCTTGTTGTTTAATCGCAATTAAATTTGTACTGTTGACTCACCTGAAACAAAAATAGAGAAAATAAAGGTTTAAACACTTGTAATATCCTTGTAATTACATACTGAACGTATTTCGGAAAGTTTAAAATTTCTTCTAAGTCATACGATATAATTTTGCAATATTGCACAAGCGAAGGCAAGAAAGGGACACAATTCTGCCGAGAAAGAGACGGTAAGTGGTTTTGCACATTCTATACCTTGTCGCTGTCTCGCTTTAGAGCAGTGGTTCCCAATTAGTTTTTCCTGCCATTTGAAGAAAGTGGCAGGAAAATTAGTACATCTTGAAGAAAGACCTTAAACTCGCGTACCCCTTATTGCAGGAATGCCAAATAAAAATGAAATCAGTTATATAAAACATTTATTACCATCAAAATACAGTTAAATGTGACAAATGTGTAAGTTCTTTATTCCACAACTCTGAAAAATCTATTGCTTTATGGTCATCGTCAGTCTCCACTCATTTTCGAGTTGAAGTCTGTGATGATGTTTAGTTTTAAAGTTTGTCATGGCCGAAAATTCGCTTTCGCAAAGATACGTCGTGCAAAACATGTCAACATTGTTGTTTGCGTCATGGTTTTTTACTGATTAAATTATTTTAGTCGACGTCATTACAGCTTTCTTGCTCCAAGAATGGTTAATATCATGAGTAAAGAGAACATATTGGAAATTAGCAGCAATCAACAAAAATATCACCTTACATTATGGTTAATAAACCTTGGTAGGAGAGAGACGGAGAAAACATTAATTACAATTATAAAATAAATAAATATATTTATTTTCTATATATTTCATGTACGTATTTTTACTAATTGTTATTCTCTTTAAAGATCTTGGCCTTTCCAGAAAAATAATCAACTCTTTCTTAGAAAAATTATCTAAAACTGCGATTTGCGCATCTCAAATTCTATGGCTTCGAAGGGGGAGTGAATGGGTGGCAAGGTGAACGCTCACATGTGGCAAGACAGCTGTCCTAAACCTACCACAGCCGGTTCGTAAGTCCGGAATCCACTGCTCACCCCCCAGAAGTGTAAAAAAAATAGTATTATGATGGGCCCGACTCCGGTCGGTGAATTCCATGGCAGCTCCGTTTGTATTTATTTATTATTATTAGTTATTATTATAAATGATTATTTATTGTTGCTAATTTATATTATTATTATTATTATACATTATTATTTAGTATTACTTGTTTATAGTTCTAATATTATTTTGGTGTAGTGAGAATTTCATTTTAACTTGATTTGATTCAAATTTTTTATTTTTATTTAGGAAAATATGTAGTTTATAATCATTTGTATTGGTGTTCTCCTTAGAACAGGCTCTGCCTAGTTAGGAGCAACACAAGCTATGTTAAGTGCTAACGGTGTATTTTTTTCTTGTGGACCAATAAATAAATAAATAAAATTGATTGCCCACGTGTACTCCTTGATGCGTACCCCTGGGGGTACATGTACCACTAATTGGGAAACACTGCTCTAGAGGATTTCCATTGTCGATCTTTTATTCTTCCAGGGCAGAGGAAGGTACAAACACAACGCCCGAAATCCGCCTCGCGAAGACACGACTGCTGATGCTGAAGATGTACGAGAGGATGAAACTCACGTACGCGGCACCGGCCTGGTACCACCTAAACACAGCAATGTAGCAAAGGAATATCCAACGGGTGCTGAACTTCAGACTGATATAAGTATCGGGAGCCCCATGGTGCGTCCGAAACGAGACTACGGAACGCGACTTCAGAGAAACAGAGTCCGTGGAGAAATACCTGAACTGCAGTCACTTGCGGCAGATGATGTCATGTCTGTATGTCTGCATAGGCGAGCACAATAAGGCGCCTGTAACAACGGGCATCTGAAAAGGTAGCTGCCGCAGGGCAAGCAGCCCTGCGACGCCATACCCAGAAAGCCGGGTCAATCGCCCCGGTTCACGTGAAGCCCCGCTTAGGGCAATTGCCCAGTTGAAGACGTCACAGGCCTTAAACAAGGCCCGTCGACTAAATCACAGAACTGCAAACTTGTATATACAGGTGGAAGCGATGAGGATATGTGGGTTGGTAACAAGTAGCTGGATGTAGTGCTTTTCGCCTGTCGCCGAGCGGCTTAGCGACCGGCACGCAGCGTGCCTCACACATGCTAACTAGTTCTTCTCTATGTGAGTAGTCCCGTGGTATGGGTGGGTGGTCGGCAATAAGAAATGGATAGGCTAGTGCGTGAATGTTTTTATGTAGGTTAATTAAATATGAATCAGTAGCAAGATTTTGCGACTGGGTAGGCAGTGTTTTATGCCACTATGCTGTGTACGCCATTGGGGCTCATCTTGACTAGCAAGTAAGTCCCAGAAGTGAACAACTAGAGCTGTTAACCACAACGGGCGAACCCGTCACCACAGGAAGTTTTAACGAAATATGATCGTTCTGTCTCCCATGAGGTGAGCGCAGAAAACTTAGGACAAAACAGTCCACCGTCAAGCTCCGCCACATTATAAAACAAAAGCTGCAATCCACACATGCTTTCTATAAGCTGGGTGATTTTTTTGAGCATGCCAATTCTTTGAAATGGGAATAACATTAATATGTAACTTTCAGGTACCTCATTTTAGTTTTAATTATTTAATTATAATATTATGAATTTAATATTTAATATGTAGATTACAATGTGTAATGTAACATACCTGATCATATACATACGTTGTTTTTTTCCAATTTTGTTTCGATACTTCCAATTGTGTGATTATTTTTTGTATAAAGTGCTTGATGACTATTAATATTCTTATAATAATAATCTATTTTATATGTATACTCATGTACATGGATTCAGCTCTATTATTTTTTTTTTAAAAAAATATTTGTCTGTCGTGTAAAGCCGACTTTAGTCAATGTTATTGTTGAATTAATATTTATGCTTAAATAGTTTTATATCTACCTACATATAAACTGACGAATTCTAATATGCGATAATTAGCTTTAATTCCTAATTCATGCTGTTATTGTATATTTTGAATAAATAAACTGAATACTGAATACTGAATACTGAATGCCCGTAAGAGGCCAACGCATTATCCGCGAGATAACCAGGTATGTTACCCAGCGGGCTGACACTCGCGCCCTTACTTCCAGTTGCGACCAGAATACTCCGGTCCCAAATATAATTAGTGTAGCTTTTATATGAGATATTCCTACCAAAATTTCACAATGTAACTTCGGCCCAAAAAAGCATCTGCGTACCAAATTTCAAGTAACCCAATTTATTATTCCGAGATTTAAATATGACTAGTGCGCCCCTGGTAGTCCAATTTAAACCGCAACCATTTCAATTCGTACCATCACAAAATGATATCAGCATGCCAAATTTCAACTCAATCGGATGAAGCGTTTGGGCGCTATCTTGGAGAAATACATACACACAGACACAGACAAACAGCCACATAGACAGGCTTACAACCTGCAAGTCTTATCGTCTTAGGTGGCCTCAAAATAAATATTTTCGTCTTCAACTCGAAAAAAAAATGCGCGGTCACAATACTTTCCCTCCTTGACCGTTGGTGGGCCAGGAAAGTAAAACATGTCAAAGAAATAGAAGAATTTAAAAATACTTAAAAATATTTTCCAATAATTTCAGCTTTTGTTTTCATCGCTTATTGTGCACTTGTTTTCACTCGTATGATTGCACCTGTGCTTGGTGGCGGCGTCTAGTCCTTTATCGCTGGTTATTAATGACCGGTTACACAGAGTAAGCGTCTGGACGTTACACACAAGTGTTTCCTCTGCCATCCACTCCAATTAAGCTGAGGTGGTCCTCCCGGAGCGTAAACGTTAGACGATGAGTGTTTGTTACCTTGAACGTTAGGATGATCCTTGACATTCGCCACCTTCGCTTCCGGTTTCGCCCTGCAGCTACACACAACATGCACTCTCCTTATTAATTTAGAGAGAATATTGTACGGATCGTTTGCATAAGAGAGATGCTATAAATTGTCTAATACTTAAGTGTAAACGTTAGTATACGTTCGAGGCCAATTTATTAAGTGGCCTTTATTATTTAAAAGGCTCCAAACTACGTTGGAATGATATTTTATAATAAAGCACCCGAAAATATAAAAATTATATGTAGAACCGCGAAAATGTCCCAGCTTAAATCCAAATGAAAAGGCTATAGTCAAGAGGCAGCGACAAAGTAGTGCAAGAGTTTTGGTAAAGCTGATACTTTTCGATCAGACAGTATTTTAACAATAGAATGCCGGGTTAGAGTCAACATGCCAGATTCCGAGACACCTGGCGCTGGCGTACTAGGAAAGGTGTAATTTTAATTAGTACCCCCAAAGTGTTTTGGAAAAGCTAAACATTCATCAGTAGACAGTGGCTGTAAAAAAGAATTTGAATGTAAAACTGTAAAAGAACTTGAATGTAAAGAACAGGGATGTAATAGTAAGTGTCTCGGGGAGGTGAGTAGACTGCCTGACGACAGTCTACTCACCTCACCGGAGCGAGGACCCTCGAAACCACCATGTACGTTCGGACACCTGTGACGTCACAACTCATCTCTACATATACCGGTGCCATCGGGTGATAGCTGGACTATTAGCCCCTCCTCCCGCAAAGATATAAGAAGAAGAAGACGATAGTCAGCAAAGAATTGTTACCGATGTAGCGAAAACCACTTGGCAATGGGCCCGCCACAGGAGGATAGGTGATGGAGTGACAGAGTTTTATACTGGAGACTTCCCAAACAGGACGATGAAATATCAGCAAACCACCTATTCGATGCAAGTTTACCATACGAGGAACATGTCAGCTGAAGCTTTGGGTGGGGTTTCTTAGGTTTAAAGGCCTAAATACAGAATTCGGGAGTACATCAGCGTCATAATCAGAGAAGTCTTTGTAAAGGCTGTTATATTGCATATAATGGACTATGGCGACTGTGTGTACGGCCCCTGTGTATAGGTACACTGAGCGAAACAATGTACACAGCGAAACAGGTACACTGAGCGAAACGAGACTTTAGAGAATTCAAAATATCTGCGCAAGATTTTACTTTAGGATACTTCCACGTCATTATGTGTCACCGTGCCTCCTTCGTTCGCTTTGATATTAAATACGAGTAAAAGAAGGCAGCTCTATCTTGCGACCCATGTACTCAAGGGAGTATGCAATAAACAGTCTCGATATCTTTACTCGCTTATGACTTGGTACCATGACCGTCAGGGACATTCAATACGGGCGAGCGAACAACTTGCAATTCACAAAACCACAAATTTCCAGTGCAGTTTTTCTTCTTATTTTTCTGTTGTATGGCACCAGTTGGGGGTGGTATTGCGATCGAGATCAATTGGAATATTTAAGAACCATTGCAAGAATAAATTATCAAAAGAAGATTTTTGGAAGCCAAAGATTTTTAGATTTTTTTAGAATGATTACTTGTAAATTTGATTATTAATATTGTTTTTATATGCTTATAATTTTTAATCGTGATAATTTGATGTGGAGTATCTTGATTTTGAATATTTTAATTTATTTGATTTTGTTTATATTATTTTCACTTAACCCTTGGAGTAAATGGGTATTTTCATGGATGCATCTGTCTCTTTTGCAGGATTTTCGGCGACATCGACCTTAAAGTACTATAACAACGAAACTACTACACCAATCATAAAAAGAACAACTGCACAATGATTGCATTGAAATTTCGAATATAGAATATTGAAATATCATTTTGTAAAACAATTAGATAATTATGAATAAATATGAGAACGTCAAAGAAGTGAAAAAAACGCGGAACCAGATCTGGTCGTATCATACTCAACGGATAATTGTTTCAGAACCAGATTTGGTCGTATCATACTCAAGGGGTTAATTAAATAGTGGTACTAATAAAAAAAGTTAAGAGATATCCTAAAGATACTCTTACTTTACAGCGTTTGTAGTTTTATTACATAGTATTTTTCTATTTTCAGTTTAAAATTGTAATTTTCTGTTTTTTTATCTATTTTTTGTATTGACAGCTGCAAATAAATTATTTATTTTTAATTATTATTATCTGATGATCTGACAACATTTAAAATGTCGCGGGCTAGGTAAAGTGAAGGGGCACTGAAATGAAACTACAAAATTGGGCATTTTTGGTAAATATTACAAAAAAATATTTGCATATTTCCTGCGGTTTACAATCCTCTCCAAGCCCGCAACGCGAAGCTTGACAAGCATGCTTGATCGTCTAGAGAGCCCTGGAGAGCAATTGAAGAGGTATACGTTCATTGTAGTGAATAAAAATATGCTGAAGAGAATACGTATAAGACCAGTGACTCCTACCCCGTACCCCACTTGATTAAGAAGAGTTAATTTCCATCCGTTAATCAGGCAAGATGAAGTTAATGATGAATGAAAGGGCTGGTTGTCTGCTACGTATCCGGCGAGGAAGGAAAGAGGCGCGATCGCAGCGCCTGTGCAAATGTTTGCAGTAATTACGCGGCGACGTCGCCTGTTTGCACGCCGACCGATGGATGGGGCTAAACGGAGGATGAAACGCTTCACCTCGAGGGCTTCGGGCTATGCTATGCTGCGAGGAGAAGGGTGTCCACATTTTTTTCAGTACAAACTGGAACTGAAACAGAATGCGACGTAGCACGGTGGGACTTAGGAACCAATATTATTTTTTTAACTGTTTTTTTATTGCTATTAATAGACGCCCGGACGATGTCAGCGTCCTGTTGAATAATGTACAGTAAATACAGATGTGTTAAAATCCACAAAAAAAAACAAAAAAGAAGTATAAGTTTATTCGTTCGCAAAAAGACGTCGACATGGCAAGCAGATTTTTTTCTTGTTAATCATTCTGGAAAGGATTTTTCATCTTCCGACAAAGACTATAATATAGTGAAAATCAATCAATAGATATATGTAAAACAATAATTTGGTGAAAATATTACGCGTTTCCGGAGTGTATCGTCACACCAACTAGAATTGTCGACTACAACGAGCGAGCCCGTCACCTCAGGAAGTTTAAACGATTAGTCGTTCTATCTCCCTGGAGTGAGCGCAGAAGACTTGGACAGAACAGTCCACCGTCTAGCTCCGCCACAAACGTAAGAGGCCAACGCCTTAACCGCGAGATAGCCAGGAGTGATACCCAGCGGGCTTACACTCACGCCCTTACTTCCAATTGCGACCAGATTACTCCAGTCTCACGATTGGTTACGAGATCGAGGTCGCTTGCGCGGTCCTCTCCCTTACGAAGCGGCGAAACGGTGTATACCGAATCTATCGCGAACCACGGCATCCTTTGCCCAGCTCTTCACCCAGGATCGGGTAGCCGATGGTCGTTTCAAGAGCAGTCGCCGTAAGGTCCGCAACCACCCCCGCTCTATAGGAAACAGTACTGCTTCCAGACTCCACTGACTGTTGGTCAGAGTGCGCAATCGATTGGCTTATGCTGCACGGTGCGCAGACCGTCCAGGAGCGCCAGAAGTTTGATTCCTAGGGGAAACTAACCCTGAGGCCAGAGTCCTACCCAGGCTCGCACTTCATGCGTGGAGGCCGTCGGATGGGTGTTGACCCGTGAGTGTGACCAACCCTGAACAGAATGGGTCTTCGTGGCGAACTCAGCAAGAGCCCATTAGCTCCCTAAACGTCCTCACACCAGGGGTAAGTCAAGCCATCTTCAGCAGTGGTTCTCAAACTTATTTCGTCTACCGCCCACTTTGAAAATAAATTATTTTTCAGGGCCCCCTTTTTTTTTACTTTACAACATCTTAAAAACCACAATGGCATTCATTACTTTAATTCTAAACTACACTTTTTTACCAGTGGGAGGAATTAAAATGCAACTTTAATATTAAGAGTATCTTTTAATCAATTTAAAACAAACATAATCAATTGTAATTATAAAACTAGCCTAATGTGAAGGATGATGATTTTTAACAAGTTTGTTGATATCGGGTTCGAATCTACTCAAAAACAGCCGCAAGTCACCGGGTTCGGTAACATGCAAACGATTTCTCATTTTAGTAAGCAGCCATGCCACAACACTAAATCCACGTTCACATGACGATGGGAATGCTATTAAAAATCGTTGAACGATCGACCACAATCCAGGGTATAATTGCTTTCGTAACCAAAATTCTAGGTAGCCATTTTTGAATTTGAATTTTATTTTCTCGTTCGTTGTCAGCTCTATAAGTTCTTCTTTCAGATGGGATGATATTGCTGTGTTGACGTTTGAAAAAGGATCCAACACCCAGTCTGGTATTTACAATTTCAAAATGTCCTGGAATCGCTCTATGAAATCACTGTGGGGGTTTTCCAAATGTTGGCAGTAGGCAAACAAGTCGTCATTGTTGCAGGATACTGACAAATTGATAAAATTGTAGAACTCACGTTTGCCGATATTCTTCTTGTGTAAGAGCAGTTTGGCTACGAAAGCAGCAATGACATTTTTTGTTTTAATTAAGTTCAAGTCATCAGCTTGAAGTTGGAGATTTATATAATTAAACAATTTATACAAGTCTGTTAAGTACGCGATATCATTCTTTGATGTAATGCGTGTCAACCTGTCACGCAATTCTGTGTCTTTGAACAGATTGTAAAATCGAGTCAGAAAATTGCCTCTCGATAGCCAACGCACTTCTGTATAAAACAGCAATCGTTTGAAATCTTCATCATTAGCAGCACAAAGCTGTTTAAATAATCGATGTTGCAACATTAAATAATTGATGTTGTGTAGTAGGTTGCTAGGTTTTAATTTCAGTGAAAATTAAAATATCAAGTAGATGATATTACAATTCAGCCATAGCCCCCTTAAACCACTTCAATACCCCCCATTTTCTTCTGGGCCCCTTACCGCCCCCCTCTAGGCCCATAAGGGGGCATTAACGCCCACTTTGTGAACCACTGATCTACAGCGATCAAAATAATTATATACATAAATTCTAAATATTATTGCATAAAATCAAAATAATTCTCTGCCCTACTACAATCATTTCGGAACACCGATACACGGCGCAGGTATATGATGGCCGCTTAGAAAACGGTAGTAAGTACATATAAAAATTCCAGAAAAATGGAACCTGTGGTCACCCTAGCGTAGGGCAAGTTTGGGGCGATAGGAGACAAGGGTGGGACTGAGGCGGGGAAAGAACGCAAATCAAGCGGGTATGACGAAGACTGACGCAAGCGATTTTTTATAATATGAATGCCTACGTGACTCCACGAATACTGCCTTAGCACAATTAGCATTGGTACGAATTAGTTTCCTCCAGTCTAAAAAACTTAGATAACAACATTTCTTGTATATGGTATTAGATTGTTTTAGGGAGCTAATGGGCCCTGTTGCAGTTCGGCCACTAAGAACCATAGGGGGAAGCCCTTAACGCAGGACGGCACCTAGCGTCGGACACTATTAGTATCTAGATCTCAACAAGTCGCGGCGGGATCGATTCAAAGACGGGTGAAAAGGGTGCGGGGAAGCGTACCATTTTCCTTTTGCGTACATACGCCTTTGTATCGATCGCGCCGCGACTTGTCGAGATACTATTAGTGTCCGACGCTAGGTGCCGTCCGGCGTTAGGGGACTTCCCCCGACGTTCAGGGTTGGTCAAACTCACGGGTCAACACCCATCCGGCGGTCTCCACGTATGAAGTGCTAGCCAGGGTAGAACTCTGGCCTGCGGGCCAGTTTCCACAGAAGTCAATCTTCTGGCGCTCCTGGACGGTTTGCGCACCGTGCGGCGTCGGTCGATTGATTGTGCATTCTGACTGACAGTCGGGGGATTCTGAAAATATACTATCTTCTATATAGCGGGGGTAGTTGTTCACCTTACGGCGACTGCTCGTGAAAAGACCAATCGGCTACCGGACGGATAAAGAACGCGTGGTCCGCAATAGATTCGGCAAACGCCGTATCACCGCGTCGTAAGGAAGAGGACTGCGCAAGCGACCTTGAACCTGTAACCATTTGGGAGACCGGAATAATCTGGTTCCAACTGGAAGTAAGGGCGCGAGTGTCGGCCCGCTGGGTGACTAACCTGGCTACCTCGCGGTAAGGCGTTGCCTTCTTACGGGCATGCGGCGGAACTTGACGGTGGACTGGTTTGTCCTAAGTCTACTGTGCCTCACGGGAGACAGAAATATCAATATCGTTAAAACTTTCTGAGGTGGCGGGTTCGCCCGTTGTAGTCGACAGCTCTAGTTGCTCAACTCCATGCTTGCTTCGGGAGCTAATGGGCCCTGTTGCAGTTGGGCCACTACGACCCGTGTGTTAGGGTCAGGTTTCCTAGACAGCGGGGGTTGTTGTTGACCTGATGTAGGCTACCTTTAAAACGATCCGTCACAGACCGCCACAGATCGCGATAAAATCGAACCTAATTAACGCTCACATCAGGTATAAGCCGAGCAAGCGACTTCAAATCTGTGATCAGACTAAAAGATAAAGAAATCCGTCTAAATGTGGTAGTAACGGCGGCATACCTAACAGGGGGTGATTGCACTGTGATTTTGGTGTAAACTCAGTTCGTTGAGAACGCGGTTTGTCGCGCCGCGCTCGTACCCGTTTTGGGACGTTACTGAGTATTGACTACTGTTGCCCCCGATAATAAGAAGGGCGCATGTAGCATAAAGTCTGAACCGAGATAAAAGATGTTTTGTGTAAAAAATATTTAAATGCTTGCTGTCTCATAAAGAAAAACTATAGACACATTCTGTTAATGCAATAAATTGGGTTTGCGTTTCAACTATAATGTGTGATTTATAATTTTTCTATATCCTAATTATTTATTGAATTATTAACAATTTTCCTTTTCATCTTAGTAAAAAATTTTTAGGAAAATACTTGATATTAGGTTGAAAAGTCGTAAATAGCCATTTACGTCTTTTCAACTGAGCATAGTCAATGAACTGCTTCTAGAAAGGTCGCAATTCGCTACTTGCGCCTTTTTAATGTAGTATTGGTTATACTTGCAATATTCCTATTCTGCCACATGCGTCCAAAATGTTTATTGAAATACTAGATAGAAAAGGCGCATTTGGCAGAAGCGTCCAAACGTCTAAAGGAATTACTAAATATAAACGGCCTATTTGCCACATGCGCTTAAACTACTTAGTGAATTAATAGATTGCGAAGACGCAAGTGATCACTAACGTCTTACCTACTTAGTACAGAAGAAAATGCGTCTTTTCAATTTCTGAACTGATGGAAGTTTTCCAAAAGAAAAGAACACATATACGCAAATAAGCCTTTTCATTCTAGCTTACATTCAATGCGTCCTTTTAGCTTAGTATTCGCAGAAAAATACATGTACTTGCGTCCTTTGACGTTACTGTAACTTCGTGTACAGTCGAGCTAGAAAAATATAAAAAATATGAGCAGATGCGTCTTTTTTTGCTGATCACGGCAATATATATATAACTATATTTCGGAAAAAATGTTAGATGCGCCCTTTTTATTATCGGGGACAGTGTAACAATACATCGTACCCGATTCGGGAAGTTACTGTCTTGAGGAGTTAATGAAATATTTGTGGTTTATGTATTTATCTATATAGATACATACATATTTTCGGACAATCTACTCAATCAGACCTTTCATTTAACAAAAAACCACAACATATTTATTTTAATGTATTGACATTTGAAGATTTGAACAACTATTTGACAACTATTCACTTGATATTTGGACAGTTAAGGTACCCTTTGACACTCAGGATGACATAACGATTCTAACAATACTACACACTTATAAAGCGGTTTGAGCGTCTAGAAGTTATGGTGGAATAAAGAAACGGAAAATATACATAGAAGAACTCTGAACGACTGTCCAGCAAAAAATGATTATAATGCATATAATCATTTTTTGCTGGACAGTCGTGTAAAATGAAAAGAGGTGAAAGTTATGTGAAAGATTTCAACTGCTCTTCGGAAGATCATCGTATAGAATTCACACATGTGATTTAATGTCATATATTTGCGTAGCTGCTGACCAAGTCACGCTCTGTATATACACTACATTGACAGCCAATGTTCTAAGAGGACTTGGCACTTTTATTCCCACTTTCGGTCTTTTAATGAGTGGAAAACTCCGTGAAAAAAAAAACGCCCTCGAGGGCACTTATTAAACGGCGACGAGCCAAAGAAATGCAGCTGAAAGATAAGGGCGAGTGGTCCAAGGCAACAGAAGAGGGTTGTGAAAGCAAGTAAGAGGAGGGAGGAGAGAGGGTGATGGGGGGGGGGGAGGCTTAACGATCGCAAGAAAGTGTGAAATTGAGGGAAAAAATCGTCCGATGGAAAGCTTTGAGAGCGTTCTTATAATAATCAACCCAGTCGCTTCGCTATATTGTATATGTAATAGCTGCCTTAATACACAAGCAGACTGTATAATACGCACAGGCACAAACGCTACTGTCACAATAGATCGGCTGTTTGGGCGAAGTCGTCATTCTGGCACATTTCAAAATACAGATCAATACCGAAATAAATAAATTTAAATATAAATAAAATAACTACATTTGTTGGACAGATCACGGAACAACACAAAAGTAGAAAAATGCAATTTTATTTTAATTTAAGCTGGAATGCGATTTTACGATTTTTTCTTAAGATCTTCCAGATTTTTTTTCTTCAATTGAATAAGTAAATTTGAAATATTTCCGAAATATCGAATCAAAAAAAAAAAATGAATCAACCTAATATGTCGTTCCTAATAAAAAACAGAATTAAGGATGTCCATCGTTCGAATCGTGAGCAGCAAAAATGCAGTTTTACTGAATTTTCTAATTTTCGAGACAACTTTTCAAAATTTCCTTTCCGTTAGTAAGGAACGGCATTTCATTTTGATTTATATAGATCGTAATGTAGTGGTGTTAATTTTACATACTTCAGTTTTACTTAATTTGGCATTTAGACGTACAATAACCATAAAGTTTCTCATATATAATGATGTAATAATATATTTAAGAAAATGACAAAATCATAAAATCGAAAATTTAAAAAAAAACTTTTAAAGAAGCATTACGTTAAAAAATAATAATAAAAATGTATTAAAATAAACAACTTGGTAATTATAATATTAATGTCAACATAAAATTAATCGTAAACATGCCAATATCTACAAAAGCTTCTGTCGTGCAAAGGGTATTAAACGGGCATACATTGCCTCAATGCCTTGTTAAAATGTGTAGTTAATTTAATATTTTTCAGATACCATGATATACGATGAACTTGTCTCTATAAGTTCGCTCTAAAATATTGACTGCAGGCAATAAACTCGCCTTTTCCTACGATTAAGCGTTTTATTATTATTGTTATTATATGACGTACCTACGTCTCTCCTTTTAGGCACTAGAATTCACTACAAAATCGTACAGTCCACCGCCGAAATTGCAGACGTCTGGCGGCGACAGTTTAATTGCGTTACGCAATTAGCGGTGGTCGACGAGCGGCGTGTACAACTTTATCGGTGGGCTGTACAGCTGCAACGGCTTCACGTTTACAATTCGCCGAGCCTCCGTGGGTGGACCAGCGTACTTGCAGTTGCGTAAGCAGCCGACACAGATAAATCTGAAAGATTTAGGGCTTCTGGTTTTTGATCCTTCGTCGGAAAGTATGGTATGCGCAAAAGAAATGGTCACTAGATTTCGTGCGATTCTCAAATAGTCAGCAGTGAATCCCAAATCATGTTTATAAACATGTACTTCGATAATTATCAACGTAACGTTTCAGACAAAAACAAATATTTTAAAAAAGTTTTTTTAAATTGTCGTTTATTAAATATTGGTAAAGCGAATATTGTATGCAATATGCTGTATATTAGCCGTTGCCTTCTGTTGCGGAAGTGGTATTCGATGGGTTAAATTATATTTGAGTCTATAATTGTAATATATTTTCAAGCATTAAGTATCAAGCAGCCAAATTATTATAGTCTAGTTTACTTATACCCAGTGGCGTAACTAAGCCGGTGGAGCCAGTGCAGCCGGTACAGCGCATCGGAGTCCACGGTGGTTTAGGGGCCCAAAATGGAACTTCTGTCTGCGATCGACGTCATATCCAACTTTGGTAGGAAGCTAAGGAAGCCGACAAAATGGATCCATGATTCGAAACTGATCCGTGATTTTACAAAGTGAAAATCAAGAGGAAAACCATTCTAGAAAAATATTTATTGATATTTTTTATAATACAAATGTAGTTATTTTAAATATGTAAATATGCAAAAATCGGTATATTTGTAATAATATTATATGGGTATTACATAATCTTACGAGTTTTCCAC
The DNA here is from genome assembly GCA_944548615.1 of Micropterix aruncella. Lineage (NCBI taxonomy): Eukaryota > Metazoa > Arthropoda > Insecta > Lepidoptera > Micropterigidae > Micropterix > Micropterix aruncella. Next base: position 3,965,393 of record OX155965.1, on the reverse strand, counting down.
TTAGTATTTACACTCAAAATAAGGTAATAGAAACTGTTAGGTTAACAGCAAGAAAAAAAAAGAGTTTTTGAAATCATATTTTTTTTTCAGTAAGGAAACAAATCCATTATCAGATCCAGTCATTGATGGGCATCCGTCTGTGCATACACAAACAATTTTTTTTATATCAATCTCCAGAAAAGTGCCAATAATATCAAGATAATCTGTACCTCTGGTTTGACCTTTCATTGGAAGAAATTTCAAAAAATCTTCATGGATCGAGTTCTGTTCGATGCAGTATCGGACAAAATCTGAACAAGTGAAATTTCGTTTTGAAAATTCGAAAATTTGAATTTTCCGAAAAAATTATGAAAAGCGTTGAGCGCGCTACGACATTTAGCGGTTGGTAAGATATCGCGAATAACCAAGATGTTGAACAACAACTTTACAAAAAAAACATTTGCCTTTAGCACATTTTTTAATCAAAATTTGTTTATTTGCTTGAACTGATTCAGCCACTATAAGAATGCCTTATAATGGGTAAATCAGTAAAATTATATAGAATTATGGAAGAATAATCTAGAATTATATAGTTTAGCACAACCAAGCTATGCTACAACGTCATCTAGGTACTCATGCCTTGAGGGCGTTAGAGTGCCTCCGCGCGTTCCTCTCAGCCGGGCAAGGAAGATTTATGCTTATGACACCGCAAAGGCAGAACATCGCCCGGAATATGTAACCGGGTAGCCAGGGAAAGGGGAGGGGAGAGGAAAGGGGGGGGGGGGGGGTGAGGAACATTATGAGTTTGCCCAATTTCAACAACTCGCTGCGGTATCGGAACCGTGGCGAGCGAGTAAGTTTTCTTATTATAATACGAATAATAAAGTTACTGTTTGAAATTTCATCGTTTATTTATTACAACGAGTATATTGTTTGTATATATTTATCCTTATTATTCATACAAGGAGGCATTGGGTAGATGTAAACTCTAAAACTGTCGGTGTTATTTGTTATTTTAATTGAAAGATAAACGGAATCTTACCGAGTAGAATTACTACATAGATTTCCCGATGTCGGTGTGCACGTGGTTCCTAATGGGCACGTGACCTACTAGAGCTGACAATTACAACGGGCGAACCCATCACGTTAGGAAGTTTTAACGATATTGATTGTTTTATCTCCCGTATGGTGAACGTAGAAAACTTGGGACGAAAACAGTCCACTGTCTAGTTACGCCACTCGCCCGTAAGAAGCCAACACCTTACCGCGAAACACCAATATGTAACCAGCAGGCCGACGTCGTACCCTTACTTCCAGTTTCGGCCAGATTTTTCCGGCCTCCCGACTGGTTACGGGTTCGAGGTCACTTACGCAAGCCTCTCCCTTACGTAGCGGTGATGCGGTGTCAAGAGCGGTTGCAGTAAGGTTAACAAACCCCTGCTTCATAGGAAACAAAGCCGTTTCCAGACTCCCCAGGTTATCAATCGGAATGCACAGTCGATTCGCAAACCGTTCAGGAGCGCCCCAAGAACGATACCCAGGGGAACTGGCCCGAATCGAACCGACCGGGATCACCAGTACGGAACATTTGTAAGATTTCATCAGACCAAGCCCTAACAACAGCGACGATTTTCATGTGAACAGACGATTTTCAAATTTCGCGCCAAAATATTCATCGCTACAATCCGCACCAGGCAGCGGGTCGAAATACCCGCCCTAACACCTAAAGAACGCGGATTGCCGGCAAGCAGCGTATGCGGCAGTCACACTCTTATTGTCGTAGATATCGATAGTGTGAAGGCAAATTGACCAACGAGTATTTAAAACAGAGTTATTAAAAGTTTGCATTTTCCGAAAAATACATTTTTTTCCGAAAAATTTAAATGATTAATTTCTAATTGTACATTTTAAGTTAGTTATCACTGACTTTTGTGAGGTTGTCGTCTTAACATTGAACCTGATGTAAGCGAGAGCGGAGTGTAACTAAATATTGGTAAGTTTGACTAAATATTAGTATTAGATAAAGAAACTACATATTAGTACTAGTCTAATTTCAAAAACATTGTATTACTGGAAAAAAGGCCTTTTTAAATATACATTTTTGAGCAACCTCTAAAGGAAAGAGGATGGCTTTTGAGCACCCCCCCCCCCACACCTTTTATCCTATATGTATAATTGTAAAATAGCTGTAAGTGTAATATTCTTGATTTCCCTTCGGACTTCTGTCAACTTTCACTTATATAGATAGTCTACGTCGGTCTGCCATAACATTAGCATATTCTAGTGTATCTCTGTCAGTAACTTAACTACTGTTGAGCACTTTTCCGAATGTTGGTTAGTACGTTACGGTGATAGTTAATGTGTAAACTTGTGCAGCTGGTTTCGCCCACATCTTGTCTTTCCGTCTGCTAAATAGACCACAGGCTGTTCGCAAACTACAGTTTGTTTGTTTACCGCAGTTACACTTAACTGCACAGCGTGTTTAACATGCAAATTCAACGAAGTAGATATCTAAAATATCAGGATACAGGATCAGAGAAATAAGTGTAGTGTGTTTCGTAATAATAATAATAATAATGACGATATTTTTGTACGATATATTAGACGACCCAAGACGACCCTTGCAAGACGACCATATGCATAGACAAGAAACACACCACAATCGCCTCAAGTCGCGAACGTCATTCTTGAGCCGCCCGCTCCAAAGCAGTTATTCTTCGAAACCCATCGCTCAATGGAGAGCTTCACTTGGCGAAGATGATTGACGTAAGAACAGATAGCACCGGGATCCCGTCTCCCCTATACACCTGGCGTAGTCTCAACAGACTGCTGAGGGTGGGTATCACAAGATGCCGAGCCAACCTCGTCCGCTGTGGCTGTACAGAAAATCCAATATGCGATTGTGGAACGCTGCAGGATGAAGACCACCTCCTAGGACATTTCCTGGCCGCAGTTGTCGACCCTCATTACATACCAGGATCTACGGCGAACGTGAAAATTATAATATTATAACATAACATTATTATTTATATTCGTAGGTCAAAAATCGATTTCATAAAATATTTAACAGCAATCCATATTTATTATTTCCATCGTGAGGTATTTTGATAACCATACTTTTGTAAAGATGAACCTTAACTTTTTTCTGTTACAGCTGACCGCAAATGAGTTTCGAAGAATCCTCAAACACTTAACTGTTTGTACTAACTGTGTATAATTATGTACATCATATAGAAATTCCTTCTTGTTGTCCCCTCTACGTACGAAAAGCAGTTTGAGGTCCAAGGGTTAAGATTAACGATCTTGGTTAGGTGACTATGAGTGCGTGGGTCACCTCTAATGGCTCCTTTATTTTGCTAATAAAACGGACGACAAGTTTTGATTGCATTCCAGCGGCCGTTGTATCGTGTAAAGGATGCTTAAGGGGGAGAATAATGTAATAGCATATATCATATAAATAATAGCATATATCATATAAATAGTAACATCAATTGATCAATGATCAATAAAATCATAAAAGATTTTTTCTTGCAAATCACCAAACGAGAACTTTCGTTGAGAAATTCAATAATAAAGCAGTAGCACCTAGTTAACAAATATTTTAAAGCTACTTTGGAAGTTATAAAGAATTTGACCTCCTTAGTATTTGCATTCAGACTGTTGTAAATGAATGGCCAAATGACATATACTAACTGCCCTGAATTCGTCGATGTTTAAATGTATTGAGTCTTCGTATCTTGTTGGATAGCCATGCACACTTTTGTTCATTAGGAAGTATTTTGGGTCCTTAAATACCACCTCGACCCTATCCATTCTAAAGATACATGGAAGTGACAGAATTCCAAATGAGAGGAAAAGGTCTCTCGAGGACGTTTCAGGTAGAACACGGGCCACACAGTGGAAAACCCGTCTTTGAAGAACGAAGCAGCTTTGGCGATCTGCCGCATTAGCCCACATTTCTACGCCGTACCATAATAGCGAGTGCATACTACATTTCAGGAGAGTTTCGGAGTGTGAGTGGGAGAAATGGGAGCAAATGGTCCCAGTGCAGTTGGGCCATTATGACCCATGTGTTAGGGTCGGCCTAACTCACAGGTCAGCACCCACCTGGTAGCCTCCACGAAGAAGTGCGAGCCCGGGTAGCACTCTGTGCCTGCAAGATAGTTCCCCTGGGAATCGTAATTCGGGCGCTCCTGGACGGTGCGACGTCAGCCAATCGAGTCTGGAAACGGTTTTGTTTCCTATAGAGCGGGGAGGGTTGTTAACCTTATGGCAACCGCTCTTGAAAACGACCAATCGGCTACTTGATACTGGGTGAACAGCCGAGCAATGAACGCCGTGGTCCGTTATAGATTCGGTAGGCACCGAATCCCCGCTACGTCAGAGAGACAAACGAGTAAGCGACCTCGAACCCGTAACCAATCAAGAGGCCGGAGAAATCTGGCCGACACTGGAGGAAATAAGGGCGCGAGGTCGGCCCACTGGTGCACACCCGGTGTCTCGCGGTAAAGCATTGGCTTCTTACGGGCGAGTGGCGTAACTATACAGTGAACTGTGCTTCTTCCCTAAGTATTCTACGCTTTCCTCACGGGAGACAGAACGATCAATATCGTTAAAACTTCTTGAGGTGACGGGTTCGCCCGTTGTAGACGACACCTCTAAATGAGAGTGGGAGAAAGTCGTTAAAGTGCAAAACATGCTCGACCAAGCCTGTCAAACAGCTTGTCAATGTGGAGATGGCATTGTAACCCGGAATTAATTGTGAACCCGAGGGACTTAATGTTAAACACAGAGAAAATGGTTGACTGTCACAGATAATTTGAAAAAAAAATGCATAATATGTATATTATATGGCCGCCATTTGAATGATGTTTTTTCTGTATCTGAATTACATTTATTTATTTATTTATTTATTTATTTATAACGTACAAGAACAAAAAAATACAAGGACATGCATACTGTTGTACATGAGGAATAATTAAGAACAAACATTATAATAGCGAAAAACATAGCTCTATGGATATAAATATGCTAGCATATCCGAATGAGGCGAAATCGCACAACCAACTAGACCTAGAAGGTCTGTCTCTGGCTGTGCATTGTAATATGTTTGCTGTTACAGCATCTCAAATGGTATTTTTGTAGTCTTTTATGTAGTCTTTTAATATAATTTAAATTGTAATTCATCAAAAAAATACCTGCTTTCCTGCCGGATACTGCATTACTTCGAGTCCCTTTATATACTATTTATGTACATACATACGAAATAGTATATTCGTGGTTGCTATACCAAATATCGTAAATCCAAATTGATTTAAGGTTTTTTTCTTGAATTTCATAAAAACTAGTTTCGAAGCTATTTGCATTTGATTAGTAAACATCCAGATCCCAGATTTCCACGCACCAGGACAGATGATTAAATATAGACTCACCTAGAACTGCTCCTGGACGAAGACCTCCGCCGCCAGCTCGGCTGGGAATTGTTCTTCCTGTTCTGCCGCTGCGCCTCCTGATTCGCTTTCGAGTTCCTCGAACTCTCCAGGAGGATCGCCGTGTACCGCGTGATCAGCATTTCGAAGTTGTCTTTACACCACTTTACCAATTCACTTTATTTTAAACATCACTGAACACGAACACTACAAATAAATAAGAGACTATTTGAGGGCAAATCTCACCTTACAACCAATTTGACGTTTGCCATTGTTCCATTTTTTCGATTTCAAGAATAGAACATGATTGCATGTCACCATTAAAGATCTCAACAAAACTGAACGTAATGGCGTTTTCGTTTTATTTTCCATACTTATTATATTACTACCCATTAAATGTATATTTAAAATGTTCAAAGGTTAGTCCTGCTACTTGTACACCGAGGTATACAAATATTGTCTAGTCGCAATATCTAATGGCCAGATCGCTAGAGTTATTGTGAGTATTTAGTAGAATAGGGTAAAAATAATAAAACAAAATTATAAAAGTTAAGGTATTACATGAGGAGTCGATGAAAATAAACGATCTAAAAGTGTTAAATAGCATACTTCCATTTGATTGTTAGTATATTTTGTTTTTTTAGTTGACACCTTGGCTGATTTGAATGAGATTTAACATTCGCAGGTAATTTTTCATTGCAAGAATGGGACATAATAAAAAAAACAAATTTTCGTTTAGATTGTTTTGATTGAAAGAGGAATATTTAGATCGTTTTGATCGCAAATGTATTCATAAATTATACCGTTTTGATTGCTACTGTTGCTATAAAAATAGGAAATTAAAACATTTAGGCATTTTTAAAAATCTTTTTTATATTTCTTCATCGTTAATCTTAAGAGGCTGTACACGAAATTTTGCGCATTTCGTGAATTTACGTAATTTTCCAGACGTGAATTTAAGGTTAAAATACTGTATTTCTATAAGTTTTATTGCACAACATAAAAGATCATTTATATTATTGTCTACTGAGTGAGCTACTGTTTTGAAAATTATTATAGAATTTTGATTAATTGACCGGCGACTGCTTGTGAATTTTTTCTGTAAGAGGTTTAGAATATAACATATTTACGAATCGTTTTGACATCTCAACGGTATAAAAAAATTACAATGTATTGTTGTGAAAGTCCTCTATATAATAAGTGAATCACTTTTTACTACTTTCATACAAAATTGTTGATAAAAAAAATATTTAACTTTGTCATTTTTTTTAGAAAATGGGCGAAGAACTGCTTTTGATTTTGGCCTTTTAGAACTCTCGTTCATAAAATAAAAACAACAGAAATAAACTTTAGTTCAATATCAATCCATTTCCTCAAAAAAAATATGCAAAACGTTAATTAAAATTGGCAATAAAGTCTTTTAAAACAATCTAATTCTCGCGTTATGATACTCGCCTATGATACGATTCACGCCTCAAGTCAGCTAGTCCCCGCCGAGCGCTTCCAAAGGGTGGACGTATCTCTTTGGCTCCGAAAATCCTACCTACCTATAGTTATATTATACCATTGATTATAGAGGTATCACGGCCCACATCGATTTCGTACACGGCCTCTTAATCTATTAAATCCTTAATTAATTAATATGTAAAAAAATCTCAAAATATTGAATCTTAAAACCGGCGTTGACTGCCGCAACCGTACAAGATGACATTTTTTTCACCATTTACTAGTACAACAAACCAATTTGCAAAGTAACTCTTTTTACCGAAGCTATGTTCAAATGTGAATGTTGCCATATGTACCTAAATTAGGGATACAAAACAAAAAGAGGAAAAGGTGCAAAAAAAAATATGTTTAGACCGTTTGAAAGAAAAAAATATTACGGACTATGATTTAGAATGAGATTTAGATCATTTCAAAAGAAATTCATTTTAGTTCCAAATAATCAACCATTTTTAACAAGCGATAGATCGTTTTGAACGAAATTGGTGATTTGTGCATCAGTTTTCTAAGGTTTCTAGCTCGTTTTGGTAGTAAATAGTTTTACCAACTGATAGAACGGCCCAAGGCGTACCGATTGTTCGCCGACTCCTCATATTATAAATACATACATGACATTCATTTCACTTTCCTGACAAAGGAAAGTATTGTGAAAGCACTTCTGTTTGACTCTGTGTGTGTATTCCTCCACGATAGCTCCTAAACACTTCATCCGATTGAGCTGAAATTTGGCATGCAGGCATCGAGAGTTGAAATCGGCCCACAAGGGGGCGCGCTAGTCTTACTTCAACCTCGATATATTGGACTTAAAGACACACCGATGCCTTGTTGGGCCAAAATCACATTGTGAAATTTTGGTTGGAATGTCTCACATACAAGCTATACAAATATTTTAAAAATTACGTCATTAGAAATAAGTAGGTACTTAGCAACAATAAGTAGGTAACGCCTAAGTCACCTCACGATAATAGTAGGTATTTTCCGAGCTACTTTGTCTATAAGGTTATTTGGAATTGCGCAGCGGTTAGGCCGTATTAGCACAGTAAAGTATTAGCACGGGTGCAGCGTGTGGGGGGGGGGGGGGGCTTATCTATCTACCGGTAAAGTTTTGGGGTGACACAACCGATTTTTTAAATATATAACTGGAATATGTTTTTAATATATACCTTATTTCACTTTCTGTGATTTTTAAATAATGGACTGATAAGGTACGTAACTAAGTTACTCTGATTAGTACTTTTATCCTAATACTTATTTTTTTTAATGTTTCAATAAATTTCTGTAAGCAATCTAGTCAAAACAAACATTGTAAAACCTAATGGTTACTACACCAGAATCACAAGAAAATATATAATTTGAAAAATAGAAAAATGAACTAAAAGTGCTTCGTAACAAAGGGGCGGAAGGGTGCAGAGGGGAAAGGGAGGGGAGAAGTAACTAAACTAAGAGTGTTCTGAGAAATGCTTTGATTTTACACTTTCATTACTGCCTTGTTTTCGACAGTAACAATACACACATTCGGCCAAATACGGATATATTAAATAATTATTTTTACCTTTTGTTTTTTTCCAAATTTCATAGATAAACAAACGTATTTCTCAAATAGCCCTTATTCTTCATTGATGAAAATTAAAGTACCAAAAAGATAATATACCACTGAGCAAAACTGTATGGGCTAAGTACCGTTTTAGGCAACATCTCAGGAGGCTGTCGCTTAAAACGAGACTCAAATAGTTAGTGCAGAATGCGGTAATACTGGCAACAACCAAGATAGCGAGAAGGTTTCTACTTTGGTATTTATTATCTATGCCTGGTTTGGTAATATAGAGCCTGCTTTGGTGTTACATCTGGCCCAAATAGCTAATCTTTAAAGAAATACATTTATTTGCAGCAGTAAAATATTAAAAAATAACCACAATGATGTACAAACACCAAGTAATAGAATCACAAACACATCAAAAAGTGGTCTCCTGAGAGTAAAAAAAAACCTTGATATTCAGGATACATCTAATGGTATAGTCGCCCGTTATGCCATGAATCTGGGTAGGTATATGTAGGTACTAACGACATTTTCGTTGAGTGGAATTTGCTTCTAATCTTCCTTCACTCTATGAGATTTAGTAAAACGATTACAAGCTTTCTTGTAGAGAAAGAAGAAAGCTTTCTCCTGATATGATTAACTTCATTTGACTGAAGATTTTTGACTTATTCGGTCGTAAACTTAGACATTCTTAAATTCGCTTGTGTTTTGAGTAAAAGGAATCTATTGAGAATTTGCGATGAGGTATTTTTTGTTACGTATTGATTTAACTTTAAGAAATATACAATATGTGATGATTGAAAAGTTTTAGGCATATGAACTTGCATTATTCATTTAACCTTAGAAAGCTTGCCATGGGAATGAAACTCGCGACGGCATGTTTTCAACCCTAAAAATTTTCTTTGTAGGGGGGTGTTAGTGCACAAATACTAACGTATAATGGTGGTTTATTCAATGAAGGCGACTTTTTTCCCATATATGATATAATTCCATAAATACGGAGATCGGCTGCCCACGAGTTGCTGCAACGGAAAAACCACCGGTCGGTGGTATTAACATTACAGCGGATAACACGCACCATCTCTGTCGCGGACTTATAAGCTCTCTAGCCATTTAATCAGTTCACATAATCAGCCAGCCAGGATAATAAGGCCAGTCCACACTTAACCGCCTTTAATTAAATGATAGCGAGCGCGCAATGCGATGCAAAACCGACAACTTTGCAGTTTACCGGAGGAGCTCCTGTCTCCGCAGAGGAGTGACCACGTTGTATGGTGACGCGATGGAAACTGATGCTAAGGCAGCAGCAGCTACAGTAGCAGCATCAGCATCGGAGCAACTCGCGCGTGACGATCACTTCGGTTTCCATTGAGCGGCGAAGGCGACGCGCGACGATTCCGCACATATTCAACGGACGCTAACCGAGTGACGATTACAGGTTGACATGCGATGTGCGAATACTTCCAGCGAAAGAATAGCGAGTTCAATAATCGTTCGTCCATCATGGCAAGGGAAGTGGAAGCGGTGAGGACGCACGAGCGATTGTCGGTTATGAGAAAGTTGACATAGTAGTCATAGTAGACATATTAGAGGAGACCTAAACATTTTAAACGTGAGGAAAAGAAGACAGCACTACATTGCAGCCTTAAAATAGTGCGTTTTGAACAGCCTCGCTAGGTTTTACTCTGTGACAACTTGATCTGTCTGCTAATGTTTACTTGCAGATTATGCCACTATGAACCGCTCAACTCACTGTTCAACTCCCATCTGGCAACCCCTTTGATAAGGTTGGAACCCGGAGGGTTGCGGCATGGTTGATCGGTTTCTCTTGGGGATGTCCTTCGGGCGCTGCTGGGCGGTTTTGCGCATCGTGCCGCGTCAGCCAATCGACTGTGCACTCTGGCGAATAACTAGAGGAGTTATGACCTTATACGTTTCCTAAGAGGCGGGGGTAGATGTTGACCTTATGTCATTATTATCAGATCTATTTGTTTATTATCGACTAAAATGATGTTTTCCTGTATTTTGTTATCTTGGCGTTGCCCCTGGTGTTGAATATTGGCTGATTATTGATTATTAGCTGATTATTTTTAAAAAAGTGATTGATTATTTAACCCCTCAAATGTGAGGCGTCCCTTAAGGGATGCCTTGGCAAAATGTATACAAAATGTATATAAATTTATATAAATGTAAATATAAATGTAAATGTGCGCCGCTTTATAGTAATCCGCTCTATAGTAATGCTATAGCTCTATAGTAAACCCCGCTCTATGTAAATGTAAATGTAAATATAAATTTATAAACATTTTGCCGTAGGCAACCCGAGCTAATCGCCATTCATTTGAGGGGTTAAAAAAAGTTATTGTATGTATATTTTTAAATGTTTATTATCTATTATTAATATTTTTTGTGATATGAGTCTGTTTAATTTTTATAATTGAAACATAAAAAACGTAACTATACATAACTTGTAAACAAGTACATGTACATGCAAGTTGTGAATAACTTTGAGCCTATGTAAAATGAAGTATTCCATAGACTATAACTTTTTGGAATTAAAAAACTATTACTATGTCTATTCGATTATCTTAAGAGGAGCTTCAAGAAGTACAAATATTCCAATCACAAATAAAAGAAACAATACATATGCATGAATTATATAATCTATAAATGAAAGAAGAGGAATAAAAAAGAATGCATAGATCCAGCATTTTGATAACTACGTAGGCGATACGCCCATTACCTCGAAAGACGATACCCTCGCATATCGCTTCAAGATTACTAAGATGATAACATTTCGCGTGACTCTTCTCACTTGCCGTTAATCGGGCTAAAGTGTACTTTTCAGAGCGGCACCATCCTCGTTTTCCTCTTCTTCCGGTGCTTATTTTGGTTTTAAGATGCATGTTCAACGTGCATGAAGCCCTGTAGAGGAAATAGAGCAACCATACTATCTACATACGCGCAGAGAGTCAAGTGGCTCAGAAGGCGAGGAGAGTCACATATGTTAGAATTAAATACAGATTAACGAATGGATAAATAAAATTCTAAGGTCATTCAAGGAAAGGCTAGACAATAAACCTCAGGTATCTTAGCATATTCAGAATTTTGAAAGAATTGTGTAAATAATGCATCCCATACGCATCAAAAGGTTATATCGGTTCCGTGCAGTTTCGGCCTGATGATCTGTTTGTTACCTTGGGTCGACTCACGGTTCAGCTCACATCCGGTAGCCTCCTCGAAGAGAGATTAACCTGGATATTATGACTCTGTGAACCATGCCTCGGCTGAAAACCCAGTCGTAGATGGGTGGGATCGGACGTTCCAATCGGGGGGAACACCTCGGGCGATACTGGGCGGTTGGCGCATCGTGCGGGGTTAACCGATCGGCTGTGCACTCCGGCGACTAACCGAGGGAGTCTGGAAACGATATGTTTCCTAGGCAGCGGGGGTTGTTGTTGACCTGATGTTGACCTTTCCTCCGTTGGCCAACCGATCATGTGTGATATTGTCGGGCAAAGTGCGACACGGTCTGCGATAATTCGAACTGAATTACCGCTATCATCAGGCAGATTTCGCGCAAGCGACTACGAATCTAGGACCAGACTGGAGGATAAAGATTTACGTCCAAATCTGGTAGTAAGAGAACGAGGTTTGCCCGCTAGGTTCTCTTTCCAATACCTTGTTGTAAGGCGCTGGAACCTTACCGGGCTGGTAACGTAGCTAGCGTGTGGACTGTTTTGTTGGTAAACGTCTTCTAAGCTCACACCATGGGAAACAGAACGCCCTGATGTCGATATAACTCTTTGGGGTGACGGGTTCACCTCGTGATGTGACACCTTTCGTATTCCATACAAAATGATGCTATTCTTGGACCTCCTCGAATAACGGATTACAAAAATTAAAATAAAGATTTTTTAGCCATATCTGAAGCTAAACAAAACGTCACATACCGCTCGGTAATAATTATGACCACTTAAGAACACCTTCGGTATAGCTAATTATGTAGCATTATTATAATTAAACGCATAAATCAGATTTGGTCTAAGATATTTTTTACATCTTATTATGATAAGAGTAGGTAAATATAAGTACCTATGCTAATAACAAATTCCTGTTTGCACCAACAGATGGCGTTGTGTTTGAATTTTAATTAATACAATACATTTTAACAAGATAAGTTTATTTTTGACTGTTATTACAGTAATTTAACTCTGTGTATACTCTAATATACAGGGACTAATGGGCCCTGTTGCAGTTAGGCCACTAAGACCCATGCGTGTAGGGTCGGTCAAACTCACGGGTCAACACCCATCATCCGGCCTGCGGACCAGTTTTCCCTACGAATCAACATTCGGGCGATCCTGGACGGTTTGCGCACAGTGCGGCGTCAGCCAATCGATTGTGCATTCCGATTGCCAGCCGCCGAGTCTGAAAACAGTATTGTTTCCTATAGAGCTAGGTTGATTGTTAACCTTACGGCAACTGCTCTTAAAACGCCCATTCGGCTACCTGATGAAAAGCCGGGTAAAGGATGCCGTGGTCCGCAATTGATCTTTTAGACATTGTATCACAGCCACGTAAGGGAGAGGACCGCGGAAACGACCTCGATCCTGTAACCAGTCTGGAGGTAGGAGGTATCCTGATCATTAATTTCAGACAGAGATATCCTTCCAAACTGGTAGTGAGGCTGTCCGCTGGGTACCTTTCCCGGTGCCTCGCCATAAGGCGTTGGTCTGACAGGCATTTTGGCATAGCTAGGCAGTAGATTTGTATTGTCTCTAAGTCTTCTACGATCATCCCACGGCTGAAAGAACGATCTCATATCGTTATACCAGCTTGGGGTGACGGTTCGCCAGTGGTAGTCGACACCGCCCCACTGTATATACTCGTGCACAGTTTGCCCCAGTACACTCTTAAACCGTTTATTTATGGCGTAGCTTCTAAGTTATTTGTGTAAAAAGTTTATCAAAGGATTTTCAAAACCGGATATCTGTTAAAACACAAATGGGTATTTCAGAGACAATCAAGTTGACTCACTGACTATGATCGCGTCGCGGCGCATCGATGCTTTCACTACTCGACGCAGCTATTAATTGGCCGGAAGTCTACCCGCACTATAACAATTTAGAATAATAAATGTTATGTGCACTACGCTTTGACAATACGGGATGGACCCGTTTACGAAATAACAGATTAGTTGCGGTAATTAAATTAATGTGGTGTGTATACGTCAATGCTCGGGGAGATAGAATACTTGTTAGTTTTAATTCAGAAAGGATGGATTCTCCGGATTCTCCTTTACTACATAAATTCAACAAATTTTACATTCCACTACTTCGAATGTAATCGATTTTGTATGCTTATGTGTTGCAATCGCAGTATATTGTATTTTTATTTAGATAAGTATTAAATTGATTATATATTATTTTTTTATTACAGTATTTACAATCACTGATTACATATTTGTGTTTCATGATTTGATTGTTTTTACGAGTTTCTTTTCGACTATTACCTAAATTATTTGTTTGGTTATTCATATTTGCTCCTAATTTTTATGCCAGCGGATATTTTATGTTACTTCTTCGACGCCATTATTTTTGTTTTTTTTAATCGCTGATGATTTTTTAGGTATGTAGGTACCTACTTTCATTTTTAATTTTAAAATTTTGATTTTTTTTCAATTGCTTTTGATTTAATTTCCGATTCATAATCTATACTAAAAATATTATAAAGAGGTAAAGTTTGTGACGTTGTAGGAAGTAATCTCTGGATCTACTGAACCGATTTTGAAAATTCTTTTCCCAATTATTTGTGAGTGTCATATGCTATATATTAATCCGAAAAATGAAAAGACTTTTTCGTGGGAGTCGGATTTGCAAATTAAGTCGGAGAATAAGCGGTCGAACGAAAACGTTTCTAACTAACGCTGCCTTAACGATGAGAGATATATGATTAAGTTCTAGAGAAAAGTTGTAGAGCTTGATAATGCCTACAAAAAAGTCAGCATATGTCTAACTTTCATATTTAAGTCACAAAAAGTAGTATTTTATATTAAAAAAATAATTTAAATCGTTAGGTCATGTTCATTGGTCATATTATCAACAATTATAAATTCTTATCAAAATAAGTAAATTTATCGTCTCAAATGTTTAAAACAAAAGACTTTTCCCTTTTACTGCATATAATTTCCCTTTTACTACATAAATGGTTAGAGATAATCCTACTAATATTATAAACGCGAAAGTTTGTATGTATGTATGGATGTGTGTTACTCTTTCACGCAAAAACTACTGAATGGATTTTGATGAAACTTTACAATAATATAGCTTACACATCAGAATAACACATAGGCTATCCTACTAATATTATAAACGCGAAAGTTTGTATGTATGTATGGATGTTTGTTACTCTTTCACGCAAAAACTACTGAATGGATTTTGATGAAACTTTACAATAATATAGCTTATACATCAGAATAACACATAGGCTATAATTTATAAAGATATATAGTTTTCTATCATCATTATCACAATTTTCCATCACCACGCGGGTAAAACCGCTGGGCGCAGCTAGTACGACATAGTATGGAACCGCGACCGTATCTCGGGTTGAAACTCCTGAAAGAATTGTACCAAATAATAACATTACATCTAATATAGTTTACAGAGAAGTTTTAAACAATTAAAATAAACATAATTACATATGCAGTAAAAATATAACCCTTCTTTTGGCAGTCAGGAAATAAATCATAGAACAGAGTACTAACCGTACCACACTCTTAATTTCATCACTAGTAAAAATGTTTACCGCCCAACGAAGTGGGCACGGGTCAGCTAGTTATTTATATATCTACTTGCTGCGCCCCGCGGTTTCACCCGCGTGGATATGAAAATTGTGATGATGATAATAGAAAACTATATATCCTTATAAATTATAGCCTATGTGTTATTCTGATGTGTAAGCTATATTATTGTAAAGTTTCATCAAAATCCATGCAGTAGTTTTTGCGGGAAAGAGTAACAAACATCCATACATACATTCTTTCAAACTTTCGCGTTTATAATAGTAGTAGGATTACATTGTGTTTTTATTTTTTCTGTTATTTTTTTTAATTTGTATATGCAGGTCGATTTTTGCTATTATTATTTATGCACCAGTATTGCTATTACGCTCTATCGCTGCAGTGTTATCTCGCTCCCTTGCGGCAAAAATGGCATTCAGTTTTTGATTAAAATTCGTATGGAATGCCACCTGTTATACGTCAGTGGATTGAATTTCACACACTAATATACTGAATACAAACAGAAATGTATAGTATAATATACTAATATACAAACAGAAAGACAAATAAAAAAAATATTTTTGACAAGGAATAACACGGCTCCTAACTTAACCCCAAGTTATTTAAGTTCAAAGTGGCAATTACATAGGTAATTACACAGTACTTCTTAATTTCTTCTAATTCATTATTAGACACCTCAAAGATTATAAAAAATAAGAGAGATCTTGAATGAAACACACCTGCTTATTCACATGTGTGTGTCCACCCTTGTTCTTACATATGCCACAATTTCCCGCAGATTCTCCATGAAAAGTATAATAAATCGTCGATAGAGGATGTTGTAAATCACTCCAATGAAGCGGTAAATAAAGGTCTCGGGCAAATCGCGTGGGCATAAACGCTTCATCCCAACAACAAGAGCCTCGTTTAACCGCCCACTCAAATCGAGTATCCCTTATTATCTACAAGTTTACGAATAATGCTATAAATGGTGAATGGCTCAATTTACCGATTATTAGGCGGCACGTTACCACGAAGAACACTGTGTGCATTCGAAGCATCATATGACGGTGTTATTATTTATTTGTTTCATTTCATATAGAATTTAACATTAGATAAAGACCAATCCGTTGAGACGTAATATAAACATACGTGTAAACATCAACATTATTGTAAGTACATACACAACATATTTTAAATGAGCATTAAATATACATTTTACAAACATTATGAGTAGATAAAATATAACAGAATACATCAAGATTCAAATCGATCTATTCTGCCATAAACAACTAGCGCAAAGCCCATACCTTGAAGAGATAATTAATATGTCAACTCGTTGCTCATAGGTAGGGTTGTCATACGTATTACGGGACATGTCCGATATTTAGGAAACGAGTCCTGGTGTTCCATATGGATGACAATTTGTCCCGTATGGAATAGGAGGGCGGAAGGCTAGGCCGAAGTAGAGGACATATGTTTATGTAGGCTGCAAATAATCAGACTTCAACTTGTGAACTTTATTTATTTTTTTAACGTTACGGTTTTCTTAGTACCTGGATTAAAATATAAATATTTACATTTTAAATATTTGAAATAAAGTTCAAATTTTACTGGGATTTTGAAGTAAATACGTCTAATTCATATAGACGTATTGACTTTAAAATCCCAGTAAAATTTGAACTTTATTTAAAATATTTAGGATGTAAATATTTATTTTCCAACCTTAGTACTACCTACTAAGAAAATCGTAAAATTAAAAAATAAATAAATTTAAAAAAGTGTCTATAACTACATATTTGCTTCAATTTTAAGTACTTAGTGTCAAATAATTAAGCCTATGCTCAGACATTTTCAGGCGTAAGTAATTTTTACTTCACCGTAGGTAACAAATAAATGTTTCTGCTTACAATAATTATGGTGAGATCAAAGTTATAAAATATACGGAGCGTAATAGCCATATTCGGGTAATTTATTTATTTATTTTTATTCATTTACTTATTTTTTAAATACATTCAAATGCATGAGCACAACAGAAAATGAATTGACAATTTAGAAAATGCCGTTGTATGCTTTTAAAGTTATATACACATCTGTCTGAGCCCAGGTTACATAGCGCATACATTAAACGCAAATGATTATCTTTCAATTATGCTAAGCAAAGAGCAGCCGAGCCCGCCTTGCTAGGCACCCCTGTGTTAAGGCGAGCTCACTTCGGGAGTGTCGCTAGCGACACGGTTGTGTCAAAGAAAGATCTAAGAAAACATTTTTTAAATAATTTTTATTTTAATTTATAATCATTATTATTATTATTATTATTGTTGTTATTTTGTTACTCCATTTTTTTGTATTTTAAGCAATTATATAAACCGCAGACTAAAATCTACAAGCGCAAATCCCCTCTTTTGCCGTATAGAGGTGACTGTCACATCGTATTCATATGAGCTCCGCTCGTTTCACTGTAAATATTGCTATCCATGATGCAGGTAGGCAGATAGTTTCGTATTGTATTTTTTTTGTTTGTTTTTAAAACGAAATTAAAACTATAAGAACGCAATCAGTTCTAGAGCACTCTTGCTGTTGGTGTTGTAATGCTAAGATAATCAAAATTTTGTAATTTATCTACAAAATCGAATTGAAGGATAACTCTAATTTGAAGAAAAGAATAAGTCGAATTTAATATTTTTAATTCAGTTGAGTTTTATAGACGCCCTGGGAAACCCTGGACCAGGGCCTATTTAGAATACATGAAAATATCGCTAATGGAAATCTGTCCTATTTTAAAGTGACAAACAGATTCTTGATCGCCATTATTTGATATGTAGTATAGCTGCGTGAAAGCGAACGATAATCAAGATGCCTTGAATATATGCAAAGTTAACAAAGCGTGCGATGTGATACTTTATGTATCGAGGCACGCATTGCAGTAATGAGTAACCGATACGAATAAAAAGCGAAGAAGCAATTCTAAAACGTCAACCAGAGAATGGCAGCATTTAAAAACGAAGAGAGCTCGGTGACATATGATATTTGTAACGACGACGTCGTTTTTTAGGAGAGTATAAAAGAAGCCCAAATTAAGGGAGGGGCAACACCCTAAATATCCCATTGCATAAGCAAAATAAAGGGTGGGGGGAAATACTTCGAAAATAACATATTTTGTGTTTAGAGTATGGCAAGATTTTCATTTTAATTTATATTATTTTTTTTGTAAAGAACTTACAGCGTGCATATTATAATTTGAGAAAAGGTTGAAAAATGCCGTTCTTACATTAATGTCAATACAAATAATTATACCATAAGATCTAAGTCGTGTGACGCAAAAACTTATCCAATAATGGTAATACTACAGGGTGAGTTTTTAATTAGTGACATCCTTGATGTGGGTGAATCAGTACGAGCTAATAAGCAACTTTTAATGGAAATTTTTGGGAAAATCCCAAAAATATTCTTGTTTTTTTTTATAACTTGAGAAATGTAATGTTTTGAAAAATAGTATTTCCGTTCTAAGTTACAATATTACATGGCTGCTGTACCCTGGGTTGGCTCAGGACAGACCATTTTAATAAAAGCTTGTTTTTAAAAATGTGTTTTTACTGTTAACTTACATTATGTCTAGTTGTAGATCCATACTAATTGTAACCGATTTTCCGTATGTTGCATGAAATGTCAATAGTTTCCTAGCGCGCGTTCGCGTAGCAAATCGTGCGCTAGACTCCGTATATTCATGAAAGTTGCACGAGCGTATTTCCATCTGTAATTACGTTGGCGACGGACGTTGGAAAGTCCGCAGAGATGGCATCAATTATGTACGAAATGCTCAGGTTTCATTCAATTCATGACCGTGCCGCGACCGGCCAGCGGCCGTATAAACGGGGGCGGGAATTATTGATAATCACCACGTGGATCACCTGTGCTCTTGGAGCTATGTAATTGGGCGGGCAATCGGTGAATAATAGTATGTGAATAAGTAATCGATATAGTTACTTTCTCTTCTCCGTCTGATTAATTAATATTTAATAATAATTTTACCCCACTTATTTTTCTCTTAACAAGTCTTTGCCCGGCAATATTATGGATCCAGCTCCCAATTATCTGTGCTTGTTCTAATCTAGACAAGGTGAGCACGATTAAATACCTAGGCATGACTTCGGACAATAGATTGACCTGGTCTTACCATATCTACAACACAGCGGCTAAAATTCGCAAACTCATTCATCCATTTAAACTTCTACGTAACGTAATGTCGAAACCGTTACTAAAAGTTGTCTATTACGCGCTTGCACATAGCATTATAACATATGGGATCCTTGGTTGGGGCGGTGCAGCACTATCACACCTCGATCCACTTATTAAAGCTCAGACGGGTAGCGCGTTGCGATACCCGTCTGAGCAACTTTTTCGTGAGTTCTCTGTTCTTGACGTACGGCAAACATTTGCTAAAACGATAATACTCTATTATCACAAACATAAAGAATTGCACCAGCAAACAACCCATACAACTATAAAACGAGCGATAACTAATAGTAACCACATAGTGCCCAAACTGAATAGTACCCATGCACAGAGACATTTTCTATACTTGGCGACGTCGTTGTTCAATAAAACTAAGGATATACCCGGCATTTATACTCAAGGTATAAATATAAAAATCAATATATACACAAAAAAAGACTAACCCACTGGTTAATCACCAAGGGAAGGAAAGAAACTGAAAAACTAATTTGCTTTATTCCTAGCTAACTTACCATTCCTAACACATTATTATTCACCTACCATATATTTATGATTGACATGCTTTTTGTTCTTTATATTATTATTATCACATACCTACCTTTTAAGATTATTTGAAATTTTATGTTTTACTAAAATTTTAGTTTACTTGATTTTATTTAGCATTAGGCAGTACTTAATTATACGAATCTGAGCCTTTCTTAGTGCGGACGTCTCGTGCGATCCAGTTAGGTTAGGTTTAATTTATTTGTAACTGATATTATGTTTTTTTTTAAAATAAAGAATTTTAATTTGAATTAGAGAGAGGAAAAAATCACAGTTTTCAAGCCCCTATAGCCCCTATCTCCAATACGTTGACCTGCGCCTTATAAAAAACACTGTTTTTAATGTACCCTAAAAATGAGATGGCTAAGTACAGCTCAAAAGTATTTAGTCACCCACTTTTTATGGTACTGATTATATAAAAAAGTGTATTTAGACAATCCTGTTTAATCACATTTGAATACTTCACCAAAGTGCATTGATATCGCTCAAAAATCAAATTTGTTTAAACATACTATTACGTAGTAGGCCATAATCGCTATAATAAAGGTATCCGGAATTAATGAAAGTATAAAAGGGTCATTTTAAAATTCTGAGAAAAAATCATTTATTTTATTGTACCTAGCCCTAATTATATTATTTTACTGAAGCCTTTTTAAGCGTTGTTCATCTAAATAAACATTAATAAGAAAATATATTTAGAGATATAATATAAAGAATAAATTCTTCTCAGGATGACCCATTTATATCATAATGCCCGATACCTTTATTGTAGCGATTATGACCTACTACATATGTAAGTAATTTGATTTTTAAGCGATATTAATGCACTTCGGTCAAGTATTCAAATGTGATTATACAGGATTGTTTAAATACACTTTTATATAATTAGTACCATAAAAAGTGGGTGCTCAAATACTTTGAGCGGTAATGTATATGTATGTTGTGATAATGTAATAACAAGCAAATATATATAAAATAATAAAAAAACACGACTGCTGTTATAGAAAGTAAACTATTGTATTTATAATTCATTTTACCCTAAACAAGGTTTAATTTATTTTATCTAATTGACATTTAGACATATGGACATTTAGACAACTATTTACATTATAAATAGGATAGAAAAACGAATTTACTACGTGAAATTTGTAGCACCCGACGTTTCGGTGACGTTGCAGCCGCTGTTGTCCAGGGTAGACTCAAATATGTCCAGTCTACCCTGGACAACGGCGGCTGCAATGTCACCGAAACGTCGGGTGCTACAAATTTCACGCGGTAAATTCGTTTTCTATCCTATTTATAATGTCAAACAACCGCGATAGTCTTCGATTTTATAACTATTTACTTGATATTTGGACAGTTAAGCTACCGTATGATTCTAACAACACCACACACTTATAAATCAATGCAAGCGTTTAGAAGCTATAGTGTAATAAAAATACGGAAAACATACATAGATGAAAGCTAAACACATTACACTCCTTTTTTATTGGCAGTCGCGTAAAAAGTTACATATTGAGATTGTTTTAAATTCAGTTTGATTTTTGGAAACAGTAAAATTGTATGCGTTGTAGATTTCAGTTATGTCACATTTTCAGGCAATTTCAACTACCCAAAACCAAATTAACATCAAACACAACCGCTCGCAGTAGTTTATATTCCTGGAAGATATAGGATCACAAAGGTATGTATTACTTTTATAAAATAATGTTTCGGCGCTGGCAGATGACAGATGATAATTTTCTGGTCAAGTTCCGGTGAATTTGATTCACCATTATTCCAAATCTCAAAATCCCCGAGCAGAAAAACACGTGAGAAACGGTCGTTAAAATTAGTTTATCGAGAGCTTTCGCTCCGTTCCGGGGCGAGGGTGAAAGGGGGGGAAAATAAGAGCACTGAAAAACAATTAAGTCCGAAGAGCGCAGAGAAAAGTTTTCAGGATTGCGAAAGTTTTAATAGACTGGCGCAAGAGGCAGCCAACGCCGGTGGCGGAGGCGGGCGGTCTTCGAGTTGAGTCGATCGATGAGCGATGGACGTAGTGTCGCTAATGGTCGCGGTTTGCGTCTTGGATGAGGGAGTTGAAAGATCGACGAAGGGGGCGCTGTTGGAGGTCTTTGTCTTCGATATAATAAAATACATCGAATGAAAAACAGCCAACTCACAATATTATTTGCTATCATTTGTAAATATTCTAGGTTTACAGGAGGAACCATAAAACTGTTTTATTGATTTAATATAGGAAATTTATAAAGGTTATAGAGAGTTATTATTTATAGATAGTTAATATTTAATTTATTGATTTATTAAATCATGCAAATATCATATGTGAGTAAACCATTTCAGCTTAGGAACTTTCATTTTTTTTTAAAACATTGAATCAATAACAGAAAATGAATGCATCGCATAGTCGTGGCAATTCCCCTATAACTATGGCGGGACATGTTATAAGGTAAAAAAAATACTTTGTATGTGCTTGCTTAATACAGTGTTAAAAAATGGCAATTTCGTCAATTAATTTACTATTATTATAATGAAAAAATAAAATAATCATGTATCTAATTATTCACAAAAGAATAAAAAATGCATAAACTATATTAAAAAATAAAGGTACCTCAAATGTCTGTTAAAATGTCTGCGAATTCATTAATACATTCATACTGTAATTTCTGTGGTTTACTATTTATTTATTTATTTATTAATATTTCACACACATTTATAATACTAGATTAATAAGATTAAAATCTACCTTTCTGGAGTAATGCCCGTACTAAGGTAGATTTTTATGTATTATTTTTTCCTTTTTTTTTCAGTTGGTAAGTGTAACATAATGTAGCATTGCTTTACGTGGTAGTTCTATATTTACACAAATTTTACATATACTTATAATTTAGTAACATAATATACATATTAATATTAAATAATCATATATACACATACACATATAAACATATACATCTACACATATACATACACATATATACATATATACATTTATACATATAATCTATACCCATTAGGTTTTTGAGCGGTAACAAATTCTTTATATTCTATTTACAGTGGACTTAAAGGGTCGAGTGGATTAGGGCGATAAGTACCATTTTTCGAGTTCTGAGAAAACGGAATTCAGTTTGACATTGGAACATTTTTTTCGGAGGCGTTTTGGATAACCCGGGTTTTGTTTAACCCGAGTTCGGTTAACCGGAGTTCTACTGTATATATGAATGGACAATAGTACATCTCAATTTCAATTTATTTCCAAAAAATCTTAACAGATTGTAGAAACGTAATGTCTAGGTACATTTAAATTACAGTCTATTAGTCCGTTTTTACAATATCCAAATTTATCACCACGTACATACAGTTCAACGTTCTTCATTATTGTTTTTATGACATGTCGATATGCAAGATGTTAGTACTGGCGATACTCAAAATCATTTTTAAGATATACTAACTAAAACCACAAATTAAAATAATCAAGAAATATAAATACAGAAAAAGTCAGAATAATTCAAAAATGCTACTTAAAATTGACAAAAAAAAAACACATACAATACTGGTAGTTTTTATTTAATAATTTAATAAGGAATGAACTTGTCTAACATAAATATAAAGCGATCTCTAATTTCTTATAAAACATATAAGACATTATGAGTTTTTGATACTAAATATGATGCACTATTTAAAAATTCAATTATTACCTATTGCTAAAAACAAAAAAATCGACAAGTATACAAATGAGTACAAACGATTCAAAATTTTAAACAGAAAATACTATATTCTAAAATTCTGCAGCACAAGAGAAAGTATTGCAAATTTAAAATTATGTTTAAAATATTTGTCGTATGATTAGATACTGATTGTTATGACGTGTGTAACTGCAAATGATTTATTATTATAGGTATTGCGACAACGTCTATTTTATATTCAGCGGTATAGGAATTTGAAGAAACGATACGCTCTGATTTATGCGAACAATTAATCACTCATGCATACGTTTGCCAATCTTGTAAATATTTATACAACGCTCGAACGCATCAGCTTAGATAAAGCATCAGTATTGCAAATGCAATCGATGACTATTTCACATTTACAGGAATTAATTGACGAGTTTCTGCAAGGATTCTAGTGAGGAAAAAATACACGTATAAACAATAAATTGAGCAGGAAGTGTCGCAATGCTCTACATACATCCTTTTATTCTTGTTTTAGTTTGATGACCATTACCGAAAGTTGGTTGTTACAGGTTTAATGGTCGCCGCTAGAAATAGGGATATGGTAGACTTCGGATAGATAATAGTAGACTCTAGCTTTGTTTGGCTGCACTTTGTGACTATTACTATTATTTAAAATTTTCTTTGTGACTATTTTATTTTTTTAGAAACTTCATTATTACTGGTATTATAATTTTATTCTGACTTTTTATTTTTCTTACAAATATTACAAATTTTATTTTTAATTTAAGTTATGACTATATAGTATATTATTAACCGAAGGATAAGTGTATTTAATTATCTATTTACTTCAATGTTTTATTTTATTATAATTATATATTTACATATTTTATTTTTATACATATTTTTATTTAATTCAAGGTTTTTTTTCATTTTCGCTTTTTTTCTTTTCGTTTAAACTACTTTTTTTTCTATTGAATATGTTTTCTTTTTTAAACTAGTATTTGTTTAATATGTTTGCCCTAGAACAAGTGTTTACTTAGTTGGGCGACATGGGACCGATCTTCACTATAAGCGTGACACAACTTGCTGTGGGTTTTATTTCAAGTGTAGATATTAAGTATGATTTGTTACGCATGTTGCATATTATGTACATTACCATAAATAAATAAATAAAATAAATAAATAACGGAGCCAAGAAGTTCATCTTCGTGAGAAAAATCTTCTTTCGGCTATTTCGTCTTGGAATTGTAGACGAAATATTGCATATTTCTGGATGACGCATGACATCAGCCAAGTATACGAGTTTGCGGATCTTTATTCTCCTAAATATTTCTATGTTCTTCCTCAGAAACATCTTCATTCCTAACTCTGTCAACTCAGCTTATACGTAGCATCCTTCGAAAGACCCAGATCTCGAAGCCTTCAACCTTTCTTGGCGAAGTGTGGGATGAGGGGGCATAGTGGGGTACCTAAAACTTAAATTTACCTATAAGATAAAATATTATGGTTAAACTACAAATTTTTAACTAACTATCATGGTTTAACGCATTGCGAATGACTCTGGATAGATTGTTCTCGATTACGATAAGAAATCTACGAGATGTGAATAAATACATGTAAAATGGCATTTGCCCCTCTATACCCAGTATGTGAGAGTAAAGTGGAAGTACCCAGCGGTACTTTCAAAATTAAACACAAACTGACGCCATCTTAACTTTATCACAAACAACCTTGTATTATTGATTCAGTAGACCAGAAGGCAACTGTTATAAAACGAATTATTAACCCCCACAATACATAAATAGGTTTGAGAAACAATTGCTGTTTAATTTCAAGTGTTTTTTTTTAATGAAAACTCTGCTTTTGAGACTTTTGTTTATACAGCATAAACGGCTGTCGAAATGGCGTGGATCGCTCCTGAATGTCACTCGCCGACTGAAGACCAATCAAAGCGAGCTATTTGACACTTTGCAAGGCGTTTCTTTCAAGCCGCATGAGGCATGCCCCGCTATGCCCCTACCCCACTATGCCCCCTCCTCTCACCGAACATTTTAGAAACCTGATTTTGAGGTGTACGTTGATGTTTCTTCCCTAAATACCTTTGCAAATTTAACAATGCCCTTAGGATATTTTAATTCCCATTTTTATCTCTTGCTCTCATGCTAACTCAGCTGTCATGCTAATTGCAGCCGAGATGTATAATATCTACTATTGGTCTCGTCCAGTCAAATTCTGTAAGCTGGAACGTTAGGTGCGTTCAATGGCACTTACTGACAATCATGTAAGCGTTATTTGTTCAGCTTAAATCCATACTCGTCGCATACACTCGTATATATTATGTTATGATGTTATAAATTAATAACATTGTATAATACGGGATGCATAAAATGAGCGAAGTATTGAAGTTTGCTGTCCTGTATTGTTCCTGATGTTTATGTTCTTTAAGATATTATCTTTATTCCTGACTCTCAACCCAGCTTACATGTAGTATCCTCTTAAACATCCACATTTCGAAGGCTTCAAGAGTTGAGATTTCCATTAAATATTTGCAAAATACCCTTTCCATTTTAAAGAATGCAATTCTGCTGTATTGTGAACGCGTATTTTTTTTTTCATGATGAAGATGGATATATACATTTTGACCCCTCCCGAGATGATTAAGACCGTTTCCAGTCGGAAGTATGTTTGAGAGTATGTGTGTCTGTGTGTATGTGTGTGTGTGTGCGTATTCCTAGACGATAGCGCCCAAACGCTCCATCCGATTGAGCTGAAATCCGGTATGGCAAGAGTTAAAAAGTTTGAAAAATGTGTACTTTCGACCTTTTTCTGCATACCATAGTGTACTTTAGACCTTTATCTACCTATAAGTATATCAATTAAACTTAAATAAGCCGTAATATTGCTGCAAATGCGAGACTACGAAGTGATGTTTTCGGGTTTATTTTTGTGCCGACTCTCGATCAAAAGAGAATCGGTATTTTGGGACCACTTTTCCAATAGCTGTAAATCATCTACCAATGGAAATATCTCTTTATGTATAACATTATTACTGTAGCGACTGATCTCAATATAAGCCGGTTCTTATATCCTATTAAATATGGTGAATTACCTATATCCCTTGAGGGCACAAAACATTCAGGCATTGTATTTTTAAACGAAACCGTCGCAGAATACCCGTAACGATAAACTACATACACTGTGTGAGTACAAACTAAGTATTTCTAAGAATGATCGACTTTGTCAGCAGTATATGGAAAGGAAATACTGGGATATGTTGCATGAACTCTGTAATGTGTCTCATGATTTCATTCCCGCTCTGTTTCCTGACGTATGTAATATGATAAGTCAGCTGTTCAACATGGTGTATCCAGTTGCCGTACATCACAATATACTTTCTTTTATGGATCTTCACTGTAAATATTATATTTTACATAAATAATTGGCATGGGGGTTTTCGTGTTTTTAAAGAAGATTCCGAAATTTGAGAAGATTCCGAAATCCAAAACTTCCAAAATTCGAAACCGCTCATAATTGAGGTAAGTTGTAGTACCTAGTCATAAATATTGTAGATAAATAGATCTTTCTAATGGTAAATACAGTATTGTTATTAAAGAGATGGGCCCAGCGCACATATATTTTTGCCCAATGCTTTTTTCCTTACGGATGCTCAGACAATCAGGTACTCAAAACAATCAAGCATGATAGCAGAATCTTCCGAGAATATGGAACATGTCCAAATTTGTTTTAGTGATGTCATGGCAACTTGTATTCCAGATAACTCCGTATTCGGATCGCCTCACTTTGCGGTGACCCAATTTAATACCTGTTAAAAACAAAGGCATGTAGGAGTATAATTTTTATTGATCTTTATTGACACTTCATAGCATTTTATATTGGCCGCTGTGTTAAGGGGACAAATTCTGGGGCCCGATGGGGTTTTTGCCATTTTTATTAAAACTTCGTTCCTATAGATTTGGAATACACGAATTCTAAAATTAAAAAAAACGATAAAGAGTGATTTCATGATTATTAGTAGTTGTTACGCTAAAAAAGCAATTATAATTGTAATAAAAAATTACAAGAGTATTAAATTCACTCGATAATTATTGTGTAAGAAGAATTTAAAAAATGGCCGAAGTATTTAAAATTTGACAAAATAATTAATTAGAATCAAAGAGTATAAATCCTTGACGCGCCGAAAAATATATAGTTTTGGTCCCCATTAGTTTAAGACATTTCGTAGAAACAAAATACACAGGGAAAAACGGTCCGGTGGCATAGTGGTTAGATCGCCGGATCTTAAACTGTAAGGTTCCGGGATCGATTCCAGACTGGGTTACTATTTTCCGTTGGGATAAAATTAACGGAATTGCATTTTAATTCCGTCGATCGAATGCAATAACAAGACACACTTATACACATGTCACACTCACAAATGCATATAAACACGTCATAGTAGGGTTTGATGTAAAGAGATTGTCGTATGATAATAAACAAGCCCATTGTGAAATTTCACAATAAAGAGTAGAAGCAAACAAGCAAATATATTTAAAAGATTAAAAAACATTTTTAATTATTTTTATTACGGTTTTTATGAAATATGTGAGGTTTATGTATTTATCCATATAAATAGATATATATACCCAGAATTTACTCAATCAGACCTTTCATTTGACACTAAACACGATATATTGGTATGCATTTTAGGATGCGTTCGAATTAGAAAATAATATCACTATGCGCTCCGGGAGCAAGCCGCCAATATTGGTTGTTTTAAGTAGTCAACGGTGTTCTGATGTGCTACCAAATTTGGTCGTTACGTAGCCGAAGGGATATTTATTGATATTTGGACATTTAGATAAGTATTTTTTGACATTTACCACAGTTTAGGTACTCTTTGATACTCGGAATGACATAACGATTCTTACAATATCACACACTTATAAATCGGTTCAAGCGTTTAGAAATTATGGTGAAATCACGATATCAGGGTGTCATCATTAATACATACCGGTTTTTTTTGAGTACTTTTGCGTAGTTTTATAATTTTCCAAAATGTTGGATTGAAATAAATACGTAAGAACTAAAAACAGCTATTTAAAAACCGGTAATATTTTGTGTAGTGATCGGTATATTAAACACTTTGTATAATTTATTTTGCTAAATTAATAATTGAAATATTTCTCTTCGTTATTAGGCCAACCGGATCTATTCCTGGCGCCCACAAAGGGGGAAAAACGAAAAAAAACTAAACTGTCAAATGATGATGATAAACACGCACCGCGTAACACGGTGATTTATATTAAAGATGCTGATTTCTCCTTTTGATTTCTCTTAATGAGAGCAAGGGGTCGCGACTCGCGGCACGTACCCTATGACACTCGGGAGGACAAAACGGTTTTAACAATACGACATACGTCTAAATCGGTTCAAGCGTTTAGAAGTTATGGTTAAATAAGGGTCGGAAAACATACATAGATGACTCCTGAACACATAACACTCCTTTTGGGCAGCCGTGTAATAAACAAAAAGCAGCTTGACGCCAATCGATATATCGATGTTGACGCCACGCAGCTTTATTGAATGCCGGGCTAAATGACAATAGTCCACGAGGGGCATTCTAGCCGTTACAGCAGTGGAATGAAATGAACGCAACCCAGAAAAGCCACCTTGTCCAGCACCGATATCTATTTCGCAACTAGGTCATCGTCATCGTCGCGAAGTGGCAGTTTGTCATTGGAGTATAATGCCATCTCCGTAACGCATGTGTGGCATAAGCATGACAAACGACTGCAAGTTGATTCACTTTAACCGCTCGGTGGAATTGAACGATGATCTCCTTATGGGAACGATCTTGGCAGCGAGTCGTTTAGCCTGAATTGATACGTCAAATGGCAGATACGAAGTCTGATTAATAAGTAACCAGAACTATAGATAAATCGAGATATACGGCCAAAACTCGAAGATCTAAAACAATGTTATAACTCTTATAATATTCTTTGTACTACTTCTTTTTCTCAAAAAATATTTCATATTATTTCGTAACTTTAAAATTGTTGTTTTTTAAATCATTTATTGAGCTATTGCATAG
The DNA here is from genome assembly GCA_944548615.1 of Micropterix aruncella. Taxonomy (NCBI): domain Eukaryota; kingdom Metazoa; phylum Arthropoda; class Insecta; order Lepidoptera; family Micropterigidae; genus Micropterix; species Micropterix aruncella. Next base: position 3,935,617 of record OX155965.1, on the reverse strand, counting down.
CTTTTATCGCGGGCCTAGGCCAGCGCGGCGACCGAATGAAGAAATTTCTTAACGAAAATTAATGATTTTAAACCGATAATTACGTCTAAACGAGTACTGCTTTCGATTCGAAAAAAATATATGTTAAACAAGAACATTTTCCTAATGTTCTTAGCTTTGAATATTTTAGATTTTGTTTATATTACATAGTGTAATTAATTTGTGAAATTAGGTCTAACCGAACACAAAAACGATTACTACGCAAATACTATCTGGCGTATTATTATGAAACCTGCACCATTTTAAAGATAATTTAATTATCTGTCTTTTTATCTACGATTTTTTTCGAATAATCCGTTTTTTTTTTGTTTTATCGAATAAAAATTCGTGCGCGGCGCTCTATCGGAAGACGTCGCAGCCGCAAATGATTCGGAATAATTTCAACGTTTTCCGATAGAGCGCAGTTATCTGACACCAGAAAAACTAAAATAAATAAATAAATATAATTGCTTAAGTTGTTAAAAATGTTATGCAATAGCTTTACCGCGGCAGTCCCCGAGTGCCACACGTATTTTTTTATTATTTTTGTTTGACTTATTGTTTGTTTTTTAAATCATCTACTTATTATTTTTAATGAATGGCTCTTAATTATAAATTTTTAGACAGACATTGTAATTATTTTATAACTACGAATAATTTTAATTGCTCTTATTTATTTCAAAATGTTCATTGCCTTCAATTTATTATTATTTAACCATATATTAAATAAAATTTCTCTTAGCCCTTTTGTTATTTTAACGCATTCACACACAAATTTATGTAACTCTATGTTTATGGAATGTTCGCCCGAGCACAAGCTTCGGTTAGTTGGTCGAAATTGGACAGTAAATTTCATATAATAATTGAGTTTAATTTCTTGCTGTGGATTAAGTTATTTAATGGTATAATTTTTTATTTGACATTTAAATTGTAATATATTAATAGGATAGAAACGAATTTACCGCGGTAAATTCGTTTGTTATCCTATTTATAATGTCAAACAACCGCGATAGTCTTCGATTTCATATTGTAATATATTATTTGTTTATTGCTTTAAATTAAAGTTAAAATAAATATAGCACCGCGAAATGGTTGGCCCAAAGTAAACGTGAAAAAAATAACTTCGTAATTTAATTTAAATTACATACGGATAAGTAGATAACGATCTAAAATACAGTTTGTTTAAAGCCTGATTTTGTAAAACTATGATATTTACGCGGCGAAACACAGCGAAAACTTTAAAAAATGCTTTTATTTGACTCACATTATGTGTTATCTAGCGACATAGGTTTTAATTATGTATAGGTCCTCATATAAACAAATACGCGTCTAATAATGGCTCTTGCTTATAACTGGGCTTAATGCTTGCATGGCAGCTTACATAGAGTTTGATGTCTGCAAAAATAGGAAAATCCGAACTTCCGAAATCCGAAAAGCCGAACGAAAATCTCATAATAAATTATGACCCGAATTAATTAAACCGATCGCGGAAATTATATGTGCAGATATGACATCGAATACTATCAAGGTTGTTCCCTAACCTATAAAATAAAAAGAAACACTGGTTTGACTTTCGCATATATCTCTATTTCAAACTAACGAATCGTAACAAAAATTATATGATATGATTCGGATCGGCCTAAGGAAAATTACTGATAAAATGTTTGTTTATATGCTTTGTAACTCAACTCTTTTGAGCGATAGCGTTTAAAGTCGGAAAAGAATTACTGACACTTATATACACAAAAATATATGCGCTTCAGAATTGTTAACTACTACAGGCAAACCAGCCACCCCAAGAAGTTATAACGATATTATACCATTCTTTCTTCCATGGAGGAAACCTAGAGACTTAGGTACAACAAAGTTCACCGTCTAACTTCGCTAATAAATTAATATTAAAAAAAAAACACTAAAAACACGCTTTTATAAATGCACGTAAAAACCAAAAAAACGACTATTGTATCAAAACAACGACATCTTATCTGTAAACGTATGTTTGCAAAACCATAATAAACTATGAAAAGATTGTACACATATCTATCGTTGTTACAAGACCTTTCTAACAAGTCCAAACACGGCTATGATACGATATTCCATCATGGAATGCCAGTGCCTATCTTCCGGCTTCATCATCAGACCTTGGAACCTAATCGTGGTCAAAGTTCATTCCAAGACTTTTCTAACAAGTTCAAACACAGCTATGATACGATGTTCCATCATGAAGTTCCAGTTCATATCTTCCGACTCCATCATCAGATCAGTTCGACAGTACCATATTATTGTATTGTCATCAGAACTACATACAGCTGCCAATTTTCATGACGCTACGATCCCTGGAAGATGGTTAAATTAGTTACCTTAGATTCCATTACATAGTTAGTTACATACAGGTCGACCTAATAAAAGCGTGTTAAAATATATATTTATTTGTCGGATTTTTTTCTACAATAGGTATGTATGTACATACCTAAAAAAAAATCACGGGCTTCACGACGCGCAATATTTTGAGACGCTCGCCGCCTTTGTGTGCGAGAAAGAAGCCCCTTTAATTTACATTTTCTCAAGTTGAGGGATATTTCGTTATAAATGGTGGCCATGTCGCTGAATTTTGACATTTAATATCGTATTTTTTCGTTGTACGCGTCTACTGGCAATCGAAAACGTAGCTGATCCTATTTTAAAAATTAATAGTTTTAAAAAAAACACTATTTATTTTTGCCAATTTTTGAAATAAATTGACAAGACTTTTTTAGCGCTGACTCTTATGTTGCTATGTTATTATAGTACTACCTAAACCCAGCCACGCTTTGTTGCGGCTCAGCTTGATATGAAATGAATGGGAAACGTACCGATGTCGAAGCGAATCGAAGATTTCTCCAGTGTAAGAAGACTTTTGTCGCGTGTATTCGAATGCAAGTTTGTGTCATTTTTTTTATATTGGGTCCTTACCTATGAACTTACTGTTCTATAAAGAAAATTTAAGGCAAAAAATTTTGAATGAAAAATATATATTTAAAGAACGGAGTTGCTTTATTCCTCTGCTGTAAAGCTCTCGTGGACAGGAACCAATGAATGCTTTAAAGGCGTTTTTCTCCGACTTTTCAAAGTTGTTTTTTTTCCCTTGTAAAAATTTATCTCAATTCTGAAAAAAAAAATTAATTCTATTGGAGCACGGCCTGGCAAGCAAGGTTGGGCACCAAGAGTCTCCAGCCGCAACTCCTGCAACTTTGAGACTGTTTGCAATGAAATATGTGGTAGTCCGTTGTCATGCAGAAGCAGTGGAGATGAGCGATTGGCCAGGCTGGGTTATTTAATCACGAGCAAGGCCGTGCCCAGAATTTTTTTTCGGGGGGGGGGGGGGGGGGTCCAAAAAAAAAAAGACCGGCTAATTCAAATTCAATTTTATTACCCTTACATTAAGACGGGAGAAGCCTGCCACTGAAAATACTGTAGGTACTAACTACTAACTAACATTTTCGTTTTTAAACCTAAAGATTTTTTATTATAGTCCTATTTTTATTTATACACACCATCCACCACTTCCTATTAGGATTTTAACTTTATTTTGGAGTAATTTGCAGCAAAACAACATGACTGACTGACTACTGCCGCGGCAACAGGAACAATATCGTCGTCATTATCCGTTTTTTAAATTATTTTAGGTAACTGTTCAAACATTAGACGTATCACGTACGTCAAACGTTCGTTACACCGTCTAATAGCAGGGCGCTGGCCATGCCAATCGTCCAATAATTGACTCAAGCGATGGAGACAAACATTTGAATCTTGAGTCTTTTGACAGCTCTACGCTCTGTTCGATATGAGTGGAACGGATGGATATGAAACTACCACTTGAAAACATACCCGTGAACGCTTTAGAATTGCTCGGAAACGTTCTGAGCGCTGTCCGCTAACAGAGGGTTTAATGATATGACGAAACACGACGCTGAGATGAATGTGAGTGTCCAACTCTACTAGCTGACACTTGACTGCGCGGGATGTGTCGGTCCGAGATCAAGGGTTTCACCCTCATTGGGTGGATTGCCAAAAAGAAGAGACATCAAGGGTCTGTTATCCTATAGATTTCTACTGTCACTGCAATATCGTACTGCTGTTATTTCTTCCTCGATTTTAACCCGATAACATAGCTTAGCGGAATACCCCTTAATAATGTATTTTTTGCACCTAAAAGTCATTCCATTTTATCTAGTGTAAATCTATTTCATTTTGGAAAGTCGATTCTATCTAGTGTAAATCCATTTCATTTCGGGGGGGGGGGTCCGGACCCCTCGGACCCCCCCCCCCTGGGCACGGCCATGATCACTAGCTTCTCCTTCATTCTTTTCAGGTCTTAACAGTACACGTTTACGGTAACTGTATAGCCAGACTGCAAGAAGCTGTAATAGAAAACACCGGCAGAGGATCTCATATTTGAAAATAATGCAAATTTTCAACTTTAATGGTTACACAAACAAAAATATTTGAGCATATACGCGTAATCGAATGCGATGTTGTACCAAAATTTCAAATCAATCGACCGACTGCTTGTCGAGCAGTCATACCTACGCAGGCCGAATTTTTATATATAAAGATTTTGGCGCACCTCAAAAACAATCCAATTCACAAATCACTTGAATTCACACGATAATAAGAGAGCGCGGTCCGCGCCCTGCGCTGACACAATTTGCATGACAAAAGTTCGACGTTTCGTGATTCGCAATGCCGATAATAAACAAATACAGCTGTCAATACAGCTTTCGGTGCGGTGTCGCTATACGCGGCTCGCGCGCGAACAAGCCCGGCGTTCGCAACTGACTAACCGATTGACTGTGATCTCGTGTCTGTTGTCTACACAGTTGGTTTTACGGGCTCGGCATCAGCCATACGCTGCCGCTGATATTGACAAGCCAATCGGCTAGTCATCTGCATGTATGCATGCATTTGTCGCTCAGTGATAAATCAAAAACATACTGTCATTTGATAGACGCACTCAATTAGATGCCGTATTCACGGATTTAAGTAAAGCTTTTGAGAATGTTACGATACATCACATTCATATCCAATTGGCTAATTTACCGGAATTTATGAACATTCTTATATATAGCTAATCATATCCCAAAAATGACGTTAACCACAGTTTAAGCAACGTAATCTAGGAACTGTCAAAAATCTAGCAGTCTAAACTGAAAGTTGTATGATTCCAAGTTTTAAATCATTAGTTTTGTAAAATGTTCTTTATTCTAAGATATTCAGTTGATAATAATGAGATATTTAAAGACACTAATTTTCTCATTTCTATTTATATAGTATTGGTAACTGTATCTTAATTTCAACTAAGTCGAATTTGTTGGGGTCTAAAAAAGCACTGGTATGGAAACACAGTAAAACTGCAAAACACTCAATATTGTTGTATAATTAGAGTCCTCTCCTTTTTTCTTTTCCATTTTCAACGTTCTTTTTTTCCAATTCATATTAAAACAACGAAATTTAGCAGCGGTTGGGAACGACCATAGACAAAACCAGAAACTTTAGAAATTTTAAGAAATATGAGGTCGAACGAATAAGAATGGTTCTTAATTTATTATATTTTAGTACAAACTTAGATAGGGCATGCGACAAACAGAATACAGGTAACAATAACAACTAATAACGCGCGAAATGAACTCGTCGGTTGAAACATGAATACTGCAAGCCAGTCGGTCAAACGAATCCCCTGTCGTCCATTACAATTGTTAACCATCAAGGGTGAGGTCGGAATCCAATCAACGACAATAATAATTGATCAGTGTTACTACAATGCGGTTCAATAAACCGACTTGATTGCCAGTCAGGACGACAAAAAAATATTTGTCAGGTCGCTCAAGCGTATATAATATGTATGTATGTAATTATAAATGCAATATTTTATTTATTTAATTTATTTGCTTATTCACTAATCGATATTACAGAAAAATCATTGCATTAAAAAGTGAAATGAATAAAGATATCAGATAGCAAGTATACATAGAGTATGTCGCGTAAAATACTAGCTATCATATAGGAATAAACAATTTAACATGTAATTTTACCACATGAAGGTTGGCGATAAAACTATCGAAATCTGGTGCTATCAAGTTAATGGAAAGCACGCGCCAACTCGTAGGGTTAGTGCACGAGAATGGCTCGGCAAAAATATGGTGCAATCGAGCTCAAATATAACTAATAGGCTCGAAAAGATCCACATTAGCCAGCTAGCTAAAATTACCTAGAATCAGATTAAAAATATAAGACACGGTCAGCATTCTCTTCTGAGACGGAGAGGATTAAAGCTAACCATGCCTATGATAAATGTAGTCGGATACAAAAATGGACAATATCCGTACCGCTTGAAGTACAAAAATTTCAAAAAACACTTCTATAGGTACCATTTCCATCGTTAGAAGATGAGTTTCTTTATACGGATTCCAAATAGTTGCATTCGTTTCCATGCGATTTCTAACAATTGAATTGTTTAACGTGCGCATAATCCGAATATTATTGTAGTATCACAAACCTCCTACTGATATTGAAAGTGAAGTGTTTCAATGATGTCTGCGTAATGAGATTGCTATACGGATCGATATTGAGGAGTAGGCTGGAGATTAATGCCGCCATTTGGAACCCCCATCAGGACATTTATAGAGTAATGCTAGAAGAAGTACAAAACCGTTTCATACGGACACTATCCATTCTCATATCGGAGTAATTTTGATCGGGGCATGGTTGGGTACAACTATCTTCGTCTACCGTGAGAGATGCACAATCCTGCTAGTACACACGTTACTGAATGAAAGAGTGATAGGCCATTTATAATGAGTGTCCATAGGGGGGGGGGAGTGTCCATATGGGAGCTAATGGGACCAGTGCAGTTAGGCCATTATGACCCATGTGTTAGGGTCGACTCAACTCACAGGTCAGCATCTATCCGGTAGCCTTCACGCAGAAGTGCGAGCCTTGATAGGACTCTGTGCCTGCGGGTAGTTCCCCTGGGAACCGTTTTACGGGCGCTCCTGGACGGTCTGCGCTCCGTGCGGCGTCAGCCAGTCGACTGATAACCGAGGGAGTCTGGAAACGGCTTTGTTTCCTACAGAGCAGAAGTGGTTGTTAACCTTACGGTAACCGCTCTTGAAACGGACAATCGGCTACTCGATACCGGGTGAACTGCCGAGCAAGGACGCCGTGGTCCGCGATAGATTCGTTAGACACCGCTGCGCAAGGGAGAGGACCGCGAAAGCGACCTCGATCCCGTAACCAGTCAGCAGGTCGGAGAAATTCGGCCGCAACTGGAAGTAAGGGCGCGAGGTCGGCCCGCTGAGTGCACACCCGGCATATTGCGGTAAGTCGTTAACTTCTTACGAGAGTAGCGTAACTAGAAAGTGAAATGCTTCATCCCTTAGTCTTCTATGATCACCTCACGGGAGACAGAATGATTAATATCGTTAAAACTTCCTGAAGTGACTTTGCTTGTTGTAGACGACACCTCCAAGTCTATATATATATTGGCCCAAATCGATTTATTCGAGGCCGATAACTACGATCGCGCTAGAGTTCACGTTTTATTGGCGGAGCCGTTACCCCGCAGGATTGACATTCGGATGGGGGACTGTTCGACACCTAAAGGTCGACGGCACCTAATTTAGATATATTTCAACCAAATGTCGGAGTTTGAAAACTATACCTAGTGTTCTGTTTAGTGCAAGTTTGAAATATTTAATCCCAATAACTACTATTACCTATTATATCCGTTCTTGTCTTATGTCTGGTTTTGTATTATGTCTGTATTAGGTCTTGTATTATGTCTGGTCTTGTCGTATTATGTATTGGCTTGTAAATATTATTATATAGGTTATTAGTGAAATCAAAGAATATCGCGGTTGTTTGACATTATAAATAGGACTTAAAAAACACGACTGTAATGGCAGTCGTGTCTTTTATTGTTTGTAATATATTTACTTGTTACAATCGCACTTTGTAAAAAATTTTCCCACATTCCTTGTAACGTATATAGTAATAAAATCTACAAATTCCATACACTTGCGACATCCAAATGAACACTAATGAACATTTTCAATAACATGATTTCTGTCAGGATCGTGTATGATAAAAACCTTGTCTCATAAGTCCATTAGTGTGGTTATTTTCTGAAGAATTAAGGCCACAAAGCAACATTTTTATATATTACACTTATGTTTAAAATATTACGAAACATTTAGTATAATCGTCCATTTAGCAATTAGGTAACGTCTGCGCGGGGAGGAGAGGTGAGTTTTATGCAATCCGCGAGTGATATATTACGCGAAAACGAAGCGAGATTCAGAGATAAACTGCAGTTAACATGCGCTCGGTTAATTTGAATAAAGTTTATTTCATAAGACACACTTTACTTTCAATGTAGCGTAGATGCGGATAGACACTGCATAGAGAAGTAGCAGGATTATTGTACCCTAGCTGACCCGTGCCCACTTCGTTGGGCGGTAAAACTTTTTACTTGTGATGAAATTATGAGTGTGGTTCAGTTAGTACTGGGTGCTATGATTTATTTCCTGACTGCCAAAAGAAGGGTTATATTATTACTGCATATGTATGTATTTATTTGCATGCCAATTTGACTCTATTACCGTTATTTGTGAGTGTCTTCTTATGAGTGTTTTATTTGTGAGTATCTTATGTCTTTAACCATTTATGCAGTAAAGGGGAAATTATATGCAGTAAAAGGTAAGAGTCTTTTGTTTTAAACACTTGAGTTGATAAATTTACTTACTTTTATAAGAATTCATAATTGTTGATAATATGACCAATAAATATGACCTAACGATTTAAATATTTAATAAAAAATATATAATACTAATTATTGTGACTTTAATATAACAGTTAGACAAATGCTGCCGCTGACTTTTTTGTAGGCATTATCAAGCTCTACAACTTTTCTCTAGAACTTAATTATATAATATATAATAAGAGATATTATGTCTTATCGTTAAGGCAGCGATAGTTAGATACATTTTCGTTCGAGCGTTTTTCCTCGGACTTACTTTGCAAATCCGACTACCACTAAAAAGTTTTTTTATTTCTCGGAGCCTATGACACTCACAAATAACATGGCTTTCTATTGGTAATAGAATTTTCAAAATCGGTTCAGTAGATCCAGTGATTACTTCCTACAACCTCACAAACTGTACCTCTTTATCATATTGGTATATATGGACATGTTTACGTTTAAACCAATGACCGAAAGAATTGAATTCCATTTAAATAAATACAATAAGCTCAAATCTATTATACGTATTGGCAGAGTATAAATAGTTATGTATGCATTCTATGCTGCATTATCAATTAATTTGATGTAGAGTCCGTATGTTCTTTCACAAACAAATAGGTAACGGATACTTAAATGCGAATATTTCTTGCATTCTTTCTAATTCATTCTCTATTTATTTGTTTTATTCCAAACTAACATATAATTACTAACATTATATAAACATCATTATTATTAACCTAATATAGATCGAATATTGGCATGGTTTTTAATTATTGGTTCTTACCTATGTAATTGCTGTTTTTTCACGCTGGCCAATTTGAACTTGGATAACTTGAACTATTGAACTAAATAAATTTTAATTTGATGCCATTTTATTCTTTTTTAAGAATCAGGTATTAATTTATCTTTCTGCTGTTTTTTTTTGCTCAAATGTTTTCGTTTGTGCAACCGTGGTAAAGTTGAAAATTTGCACTATTTTCAAATATGAGATGTTGCGCTGGTGTTTTTTATTACAGCTTCTTGCAGTTCGGCTATACAGTTACTGTAAATGTGTACTGTTAAGAACTGCAAACGACGGTGTAGACGCTCGTGATCAAATAACCGAGCCTGGTCAATCGTTCATAGCCGCTGCTTCTGCATTACAACCTATAACCACAGATTTCACTGCAAACAGTCGCAAAGTTGCAGGAGTTGCGGCTAGAGACTCTTGGTCACCCATCGTACTTGCCAGACCTTGCTTCAATAGAGTTTCATTTTTTCAGAATTTAGATAATTTTTACAAAGGAAAAAATCAACTTTGAAGAGTCGGTAAAAAACGCCTTCAAAGCTTTTATTGGTTTCTGTCCACGAGAGTTTTACAGCAGAGGAATAAAGCAACTCCCATCAAAATGACAAAGCTGTATAGATAATAGGAGTTAATATTTCTATTAAATATATATTTTACATACAAATTTTTTGTTGCTTAATTTCCTTTATAGAACAGCAACTTCATATGTAAGGACCCAATACTACATTATTATTAAAATTGTATTGTTTAGGATTATTTTTAAATATTTTAATTATTAAAATTTTATTTCGTTTGATTTTATTCTATTTTATTTCAATAAATATTTCTATATAGGTTGATGGTTTTAAATTAACTTGTATTATTTTATCTATTTGTTTGATTCTAAGATGTATGAATATTTTAAATTGATTTCATAACTTTCTGCAATTTATAAAATCGAAGACTATCGCGGTTGTTTGACATTATAAATAGTATAGAAACGAATTTACCGCGTGAAATTTGTAGCATCAGACGTTTACAAATTTTACGCGGTAAATTCGTTTCTGCAATTTATTATTTTATTTTGTCTTCAGCCAGTATTCAAGTAAACGTATCTGAGCCTTACCTAGAACGGACGTCTCGTGCGATCTAGTAAAATTAGGTTTTAATTAATTTGTATCTGTAACTATGATTTTTGAGAGAATAAAGAATTTGAAATGTCTAGACTTATATTAAAAATTGTAAAACATTAATGTTAAAATAAATATTTTAAAAATTATAAGTCTTGAGATTATAATGCACACCAAGAGCCAGGTAGATAGAACCGAATCTGACACCATTGGCATCATAAGAGGAGTAAAACAAGGAGGCATGCTCTCGCCACTACTATCTATATAATATATTAACCCATATATGCCCAGAACTATTTTGGGATTTCGATTTAGGTTATTTTCAGATACGTTTATGTTGATAAGTCCTTATAACAGCGTTGACTAGTTTAGTATATATATTTTTGTTAACTAGATATTTTGGAAGTGTTCGACAACGAAACAATGGGAAATATCCTACATTAGTTATAGGTAATTCAAACAAAGATGTTATTTATTTATTTATTTATTTATTTATTTTCAGGAAAACCAACAGCTAATTATAATTTAACAATGTTGGAGTAACATAGCAGAGAGCCAATTAAAGGTTTTCACGTTTAAATAACGTTGTAGAAACATATGTGATCTTTCAATTAAAGCCATCGATTAAGAATGCATCAAAAATTATTCAACAATTAATGCTAAAAAATTCACTGTTCAGCCGCTGCCTAGCTGAGTTAACACTCGTACAGAATAGATCAAAGTCAAAGCGTTTAATCATATCATTGAAATTGTCACTTGTTCGCCACAGAAATGCATTTTGCCTATAGTTGGTACCAGCATGAGGAACATGAAGAGCAGGGTTAAATCTATTGAGTTTGGAAGGAACATGGAGAATAATTTTATTTAGTAAGTCAGGACAGTTAATATTATTGGAGGTAATTTTTAGCAAAAAGGTTAAGTCCGCGGTTTCACGCCGCTTAATCAAGGGGAGGATATGAAATTTCTTGCATAAATTGAAATAGTTAGATGAGCTGTATGGGATTTTCAGACGGAAGCAGAGATATTTCATGAACTTCATTTGAATGCGCTCGATTCTGTTTATATATTTGTCATAACAAGGGTTCCATACTTGAGATGCATATTCCAAGATGCTTCTGACAAAAGTGCAGTAAAGGATCTTGAAAGTTTTAGCACGGTGAAAGCAAGCTGCACTCCTCATAACAAAACCTAAAGCTTTGGAAGCTTTAGAAACAATAGATTGAACGTGATTATCGAACAGTAGATGAGAATCATGAATGACACCAAAATCTTTAACCACGCTGCACCTCTGCAAGTTATGAAATTTTAATGAGTATGAGGCTAGAGTAAATATTTTTTTACGGGTGTAGGTGACAACGGTGCACTTGGATGGATTGAGGTCAATTTTATTGGAGAGACAGTAACTGTCCAATCTTGAAAGGTCCGCCTGAAGGTCGGTGACATCACCGACCGATTTAATTATTTTGAAAATCTTCATGTCATCAGCAAAACATAGTAAGTGACTATTTAGAAAACAGCTAGCTATATCATTGATGAAAATTAAGAACAGCAATGGACCAAGTAGTGAGCCCTGTGGTACACCGCTAGGGATAGCAACCCAACTAGAAATATAGTTTTTGATGACGATAGCTTGGGAGCGATTATTGATATAGGAGGAGAACCATCGGAGGAGGTCCCCTTGTATACCCATAAACTTAAGCTTGTTCAAGAGTAGTCTGTGGTCAATCCTGTCAAAGGCTTTACTGCAATCAGTGTAGACTACGTCTACTTGATAGCCGTGATCCATAGCTTCAGTCAAGAAGTCATTAAAAAGGATAAGATTGGACACCGTCGAGCGACCCCTGATAAAACCATGTTGCGACGGATTGATAGAGTTTTGGAGAGCGGCATATACTTGGTTATAGACGATTCGTTCGAATATTTTGGCAATAACGCATAATTATGATGAGTTTATTTAATATTTATTATTATTTTCACATGCATAGTAAAAAAATGGGAATGACATGCAGAGAAACATTTAGAATCTAAATTTACTTCTCACTTTTTACAAAAAGTGACTGTTAGGCTTTTGCAATAGGCGCATCCAGTCTACTCGGTACCCTGCTAATCATGTGCTCGGCATTATGCTTTCTTACTGATGTAGGGACATTTGTAGATACCCGTTTGCAAGGTCCCGGGCGCTGTTTATACTTTTAAACTAAGGTTCGGGCAATACTACATCGAAACTCCAACGTATCTATATATCCTTGGAAAAATTACGAGCTAGCAGGGTAGCATTGTTGATTACCGATGCTTTTACAAAAGTACTACGTCTTGTTTCGTTTTCGAATCACTGGGCATATATAGGTTAAAGAACGTCCTGACTAAATGACTTACGACTTACTGACTCACTTATTCAACATTGCCAAGCAGAAATCACTGAATCTATAAATATGATATTTTTTACAGCGGTTCCTTTCAGAGCGTTGGCACGCACTAAGAAGGAATTTCTTGAAATTCAATCCCTAAGGCTCGAAAACGGCTAAAGTATTTTTTACGGTTTTTCCGATTAAATATCTAGGTTTACCTCAAAAAAGTAAAAATGCCTATAAATTAAAGATTTTCCCCTGAACATATATAGAAAATATATAAATTTAGGCTAGAAAAACGAAATCTAGTGAAAATACTCAGCTTTTAAAACTAAGTAAGAGATTTTCGAAATTCAATAAAAAAAATAAAAGTAAAAGAACCAACAATGAGATATGTAAAGGACGGTTTTTCAAAAGTTATTTTTAGGAAGGAAAAGCCGGAGTTAAAATAGGGAAAAATATAAAATGTGGTTATACAGCTTTTATATTATTTCCTAAAACCGAGGAAGTATCAGCTTGGTTGTAATTATTAAAGGGTCCTCATACACATGCCCAGAAATTGTATTGAGGATTTTACCTAAACAAACCTAAAGGACCGAAAAGGGCTAAAATGAAAGCAGCAAATTTGAAAGGAGGGGTGCAAACTGTGTGAAACTACCCTGGGTAAAATTCGGCAGGTATCCCGTGTACAACATGACATTTCCAAATATTGAACGCTTCTAGAAGAAAATCAAAAGATGTAATTCTTTTTTCTTTTTTCATAAAAATATTATGAGATAGTTTTGGGCATAATAAAATATCTACTAGAGAAACAAAGATAAAATTAACGTCGAGAACTTAAGACATATTGAGGCTGAATTTGATTGAAAGTATTGGATTTTCAAAAAACATTTGGAAAATAAATGACTATTTAAACAAATCCTCTCCATTAAAGACAAATATTTACAGAGCTTTAAAGCACGAAAAGAAAACAATTAAAAAGCTTTAATAAATGTGACTAAAATATGATTAAAATTCTAAAACTCCAATTCAATTAATTTGTGAGCTGATATTATCCTCTTTTACCCTCTGATAAAGGCTCATAAGCCCTTATCGGAGTGATTAAATTTACTAGGCCTACCTATATTATAAATCTTTTAATAATATCTTGTCTCATTTAAATTTTGATTTTCAATTTTTAATTCCAATTTAATTTATTTTATTGTAGTTTTAATTAAGTCTAGTATTAAATCAAGTACCTTTCCTTAGTAGGTAGGTAGTCTCGAGTTTTCTTCTCAAATACTGTTTCTCTTCTCAAATATCCCTCCCCTCAAGGTTTCCTTTTCGATTTCCGAGTTGCGATTCCCCTTAGGAAAAGTGTGAGGGCGACTTAAGGCGCAGACAGATTAAATAAGGCGGAGCTCGCCTCGCATGTTAAATGGCTTTATCTCTTGTCTGAAGTTTATTCCTAAGATATGATCTCAGATGTTGCAAAGCCGCTTCGAGCCGGGTCGTTTTGCAAGTCGACGCGGAGACTTTTCGACTGCAACTGCAGTTATTAACAGCTATATACTGCGTTCGCGGAGTCGAAGGTCAAAACGTATACGTTCGCGGCTGTGAAAGACGTTATAATATTATATGACGAGTCTCGTTTCCTGGACTTTTCTGTCAGAATCCATGGATAGCGACTAAAGTCTTAAACTGATAATATTGAGTATTATTCTGCATTCTATTCTGTAAATTTGCAAGTGTTCATTCATCGCTGCGGAATGTTGTGTAATAAGGAAGATAAAATAGGTAGTAAATATATCAGACGTTGTTTGTTTAAAAGTGGGCTATTCAAACATAGTATCACTGCATCTACAATATCTTCATATACACTACTGTAAAAAGTCTTCGAACAGTTACCCACAAAATAAACGAGGTGTCGTATTTTTGAAAGTAACTATGTGAGCCCATTCTTTTTTTTTGTCGGGCTTGTTCATTCATCGGAGGAGTGATAAAACTTTATTAGACATTTCTGCAACCTACCTGGGTTGGTAAACAATTATAAGAGTGGACAATGGGTAAATTTTCAAAAAATGCCGTTCTCGTCTTTACCTGAAAAAGAGGTTGTATTTAATACTAATCTTATTTTTGAGTAGTTGCATATTGAGTACGTCGCAAAACGGTTATTGTTAAATAGTTTTTGATTCTCTCTGCGAATATAAAAAAAATATATAATTCGAAATACCGTCGTTTAACCCTGCCGCGTAAAATTGTTTATATTGCTGTTGACCTGTGAACTCTTCTAATATATTTTATTAAAATGAATTAAATTAGTGCAATGGATCGACAAAAAATTATTATTCACCATAAAGAAGGACATTCAGTGCGAAAAATCCAACAACTGACTGGAAAATCTGTTTGTGGAATCTATAATGTGATCAAAAAATTCAAAAATACCGGCCAAATCGAAGACTGTCCGAGGAGTGGAAGACCTAAAAAGATTGATGAATAATCAGAGCACTATAAAGTGGTCTTATCCTTGAGGTCAAAAAAAACTCAAGCCGTGATCTGGCCCAGGATCTTAATGAGTCTTGCGGCGTTTTGGTGACCCCATCGGCGGTTCGAAAAGTCCTGCTGAAAAATAATCTTCGAGGGTGTGTGACCAAGCGGAAACCATTACTTCGTAAGAATAATCGTCAAAGACGATTAAAATTTTCCCAAGAATATAAAACTTGGACCATGGGCGTGGAAAAGAGTCCTCTGGACAGACAAGTCCAAATTCATTTTTTTAGATCTAATCGCCGCCAATTCGTCCGCAGATGCCACGAAGAACAATATAAAGACAAGTGTTTGGCTGCAATAGTTAAGCACGGAGGAGGTTCTTTTATAGTTTAGGGGTATTTTTCGGTGAATGGGGTTGGACCCTTGGTCAGTATTCATGAGAAACTGTATTCAGACGGGACATGAATTACTAAAGCAGTACAGTTGTTGGATTTTTCGCACTGAGTGTCCTTCTGTATGGTGAATAATATTTTTTTGTCGATCCATTGCACTAATTTTATTCATTTTAATAAACTATATTAAGAGAGTTCACAGGTCAACAGCAATATAAACAATTTTCTGCGGCAGGGTTAAACGACTGTATTTTGAATTATATTTTTTTTAATATTCGCAGAGAGAATCAAAAACCATTTCACAATAACCGTTTTGCAATGTGCTCAATATGCAGCTACTCAAAAATAACATTAGTATTAAATAGAACCCCTTTTTCAGGTAAAGACGAGAACGGCATTTTGTGAAAATTTAACCGTTGTCCACTCTTCTAATTGTTTCCCAACCCAGGTAGGTTGCAGAAATGTCTAATAAAGTTTTATGTCTTCTCCGATGGATGAACAAGCCCGACAAAAAAAAGGAATGGGCACACTTAGTTACTTTCAAAAATACGACACCTCGTTTATTTTGTGGGTAACTGTTCGAAGACTTTTTCACAGTAGTGTATATTCTTCTTATAAGACTAAAAGAATGATAAACAAGAAATCTCCGCTTATCCCATAGCCATGTCGATAACGAATAATGTACCTACACAAGAGTTTGAGGTAATATCTACCAAGTTAACATCAGTTTTCTTACTCCAACAACGTTTTAACGACTATGGTCGTCTTTCCTGCCCGAGCCTAATTATATTTCAAAAGAATCATAGGCTTTTATCCCCATCTAGTTCCCCAAAGAATCCTTATTCCTACTATCCTCGTCAAGCCTTAAGACAAAGTTTAGCCCTGAACTAAATTAATATCAGTAGTTTCATCCAAGTGAATAGCGATTACACTAGGTATCAGTTAAAGTTTTACGTCATCCGACATTGAAATAATATGATATAGACGCCTAACAAAGAAATCGATGTTTGAAACGAAATACCACGTTTTTCACATTGCTTGATAGAAATAAATTTAATTGCTACTGGAAAATTCTGATACTGATCAATACTGTATTTATTTATTTTATTTATTTATTTAGGTACATAGGATTAGGTATACAGTTCATTCATAGGTCATGTAATCTTATAATAATTATATAAATTATTTAATAATTAATATAGGGAGGTTTAACACATCTTACATGACCTTTACTGCCAATAGCACATCTAACTAGGCGATAATTTGGCCCGTCTCTAGATGTGCATATTTTTATTCAATTTTAAAAAATGAAGTGTTTTTTTTTAAATAAATTATTTGGACCCACCACTTGTATGGTTTCTTAGTTTTTGAAATTGGAAAAGAAACCCTAAAAATGCCCTATGTTTTTTTTGGTGTGGGATTTTCGTGTATTTTATAATGTACTTGTATAAATTATTATTTAGATTTTTTGAGTTTAAGATGCTTCTAACCCAAAACAACACTTTTTAATTCATCGTGTGATGGAAAACTGGGATATCAGAAGAAGTGATAAGTGCGAATTCTGTGAACAGCTTAAAAACAAACTAGATACCTTTATATCGTTTGTTTGTTTGTTTGTTTATACTCTTTATTGTGAAATTTTACTATGGGCGGTATTATCGTAACACAATCTCTTCCAACAACCCTACTATGAAGTATTTATATGTATATGTGCGTGAAACATGCATGTAAGTGTGTATATTGTTATTGTATTGGATCGACAGAATTGAAATGCAATTCCGTTAATTTCACCCCAACAGAAAATGGTAACCCAGCCGGGAATCGGACCCGGGACCTTACAAAGTAAGATCAGGCGACCTAACCATTATGCCACCGGGCCGTAGTCGCAAAATAAAATCAAAACAAATGCATGTGATATACACGCTTCAGCTTAAACTGCTAGTGATGAACTAATAATAATAATAATAATGAATAATACCACTCATAGGATAACAATTTCATTTCATCATTTTAAAACTACAATGTACCGGCACCGATAAAGAGTTATGCGTAGGGGAGACCGGGGACAGTTGGATCACTTTTTACTTTTAGGTGATTATTGCCTAAAGTATTAAACTCTAGATAGATGTATCAATATGATTGATAGACAATTTATTCAGCTATCTAATTCAATAATCAATTTTAATTAAAGTCAAATACTTCAACGACTGTAGACCAGAAAAGAGACCATGGTAGATTGTATCAATTGTCCCATACCCGGGGACAAATGATACATAATTTCAGCCGATGAAAAAACATACATTTTGTTCCATGAAAGACTATTTTTTAACGGTAATAGATAGATAATTTTATGCTTTTTAACTCAGATATGAAAAGAAATAGAATATTTAGGTGCGAATATCTGAAAAATTAATTATATAAATCATCCTCTAAAATTTTATATATAAGTCCTATAACATTATAATGAAAACAAAGTGACGAATCTTAAAGAAACAAGTATAATTCAAGTTTTCTTTTTGTAAATTAAGCAAGCAAATCCAAAATAGTTAATGAAAACTAAAAGTAAGAAATTGTATGAAAATAAGTTTGTATCAACCGTCCCCATGTTTCAACTGTCCCCATCAGTTTTTAACTACTATTTTCCTAATAATAAACATTAAAAGTCACTTTGGTATTTACGAATAAAACTAGTAAAACTGTTCGGGATCATTTTTATTAGATATAATGTAGGTACATTTAACATTTCTATTTTAATCGAGATCATAACAAACATTCTTTTTTAGTTCAGTCAACATTATACACCTACATGTATGTATTCTAACAAGAATAAAAAACTAATTCATCAAATATTTTGGTTTAAAACACTCCTCATTTCGGGGCTACCAATAAACTTAATAATTACTTTATAAATCATAGCCATAAAGCCACGTACTGACGATGCGAAGCAAACGCTGTGAAAGGCGCATGGCAAGATACATCTAAAATGTCAACAAATTGTTAAACAAGATTAAACGAAAACTTAAAACTTAGGCGTTAGTAATTTCCTTTTTTTTATCGAGATCAAAATTAACATTCTTAATCTTGGTCAGTCAACGTTACAAACCTACATATAGGTATGTATTGTAACAAGAATATAACTTCACCAAATATGTTGGTTTAAAACACTAATCATTTCGGGGTTAAAAATAAACTTAATAAATACTTTATTCTAAATTATAATCATAAAGCCATGTACAGACGATGCCAGGAAAACGCTGTGACAGGTGCACGGCAAGATACATATAAAATACATAAAAAAAACTAACTTTTAAACAAAATTAAACGAAAACCAAACTTAGAACTTAGGCATAAGTAACTTCCTAATTTTAATCGAGATCAAAATTCTAGTTTAGTCAACGTTATAAACCTACATATAGATATTGTAACAAGAATTAAAAAACTAACTTCACCAAATATTTTGGTCTAAAATACTCCTTATTTCGGGGTTAAAAATTAACCTTATAATTACTCTATTCTAAATCATAATCATAAAGCCATGTACAGACGATGCGAGGTAAACGCTGTGAAAGGCGCACGGCAAGATACATCTAAAATATATCTAAAATGTCAACAAATTATTAAACAAGATTAAACAAAAACTTACTTACTTATTTTAATCGAGATCAAAATTGACATTATTAATTTAGTTCAGTCAACGTTATATAGGTACGTATTATTGAGATATTAATTATGATATGTGAAAAAGGCTATCATATTAACGATAACAACAGATCATAGAGGGGCGCTGTACCATATAAATCAAAATTATGTCGTCATGAAGACTAATTAGTCATGACAATCATAAAACTGACAATACTGGATAATGAATCGTCAACGGGGACAGTTGATACACGGGGTCAATTGATACGTATCAATTGTCCCCTTCAATATTGTATCAATCGTCCCCGGCGACACTTTTTCCCAAAAAAACAATTTATTCTGAACTACATAGCACATATCCAGACAAAATAATACACAAAAGAATCTCAAGACCCAAAGGTACATGATAGGTAAGGCAAAAGTGAACATCATTACATCCATCATGAAAAATAAGTTGATTGAAATGTTACGTAAAACTTACATTTGGGGTCGTGAAATTTTGTCGGCTCCCTGTAGGCGTTTGCACAATCCGACGTCGGCGACTAACTAGAGGTTATACGGGGCCCTATAGAGGTATAATCTGTTGGCACTCACACATTGATAGCTATCATAGGAACTGAGAAAACGGCTTTGTTTTAACTGTCCCCTGTATCATTTGTCCCCGGTCTACCCTACAGAAGCCATTATCAAAACCATGTTTCAACTTTTGAATAAAATTACAAAGACGACACGTCGCACAGCGCAGTCAGCGCTATATTTACGTCGCGGAAGCATCTCGCACAGTGCGCTGCTCGATCGAAGGCCGAAGGCTGTGGGTGGACCAGAAAGCCAACAACAAAACAACACGCACCATCGCTATATAAGGAGTTCATGCCGAGGAGCCTCAGATATCATTAACGGCCCAGCAACTCGAACTGTACTTTAATCTTAAAGCAAACAACTCGTCTCGATTATCAACAATTGCAGTAAAAGGGCCAACTCAGTGCCTGAGAATGGATGACGCAATTACAAGACGTCAATTATTATTAACAAAATATTCATGCGAATCATCAATAGGTCAATATGGGTTGAGAAGCAGAAATGATAGAGAACAGAAACTCGTTAATTGAGAAGCCCACAAAGGATCGTATATATTCTTTAAAAAGAAGCCAAAGCATAAGCATAGAACAGCTCCATCCGCATTATTGAATAATGAGATTATCCAATAATACGGATACGTATTATTGAATAATAGAATCGTTAGGAAATCAAGAGATTTTATGAGATATTTCTCCTAAAGCAAAAGAATTATTTTTACGAAAGAACTAATAAATACCTCCAAACGAATTAAAACAAGCAGGGACATCGCCGCATACTTATGTTACAAGATTTGTCATAGGTAAGTTGCGGTTGTTGCCGTAAGTTGTCACTGTAAGTTCAATAAGAATCTACATCGGATGGGAACTCAACAGTTGACTTTCACGTTGTACTTGCAACTTAGAACTTAGAACTTACAACTGTTGACAACTTACATCGTCTGTCAATTCGTTTCGATAACAAACAATTGCATTGAAGATATAAGGGCCAACTCAGTGGTTACTAGATGACGCAAATATACGACGTCAATTATTAATAATAACATAGGCAGCTAAATAATCAATAGGTCAATATGGGTTGAGAAAAAGAACTGATAGAGAACAGATACTCGGTAATTGAGACGCCCAAAAATGAAGAGGTACGCTGTTTAAAAAGAAACAAAAACATGGTGAAGTCCAGCCCCACCCGTATTAGTGAAGAATAATGTTATTTTTATAATCATTAGTAAGTCACGAGATTTAAAGATGTATTTGTTTTACATCACAAGATAAAAAATATGAAAGAACTAATAAATACTTTCTTACTACTTAAACTAAGCAGGAGCCAGCAACGTATAGTTGTGGAGTCAGTGACAAAAAAAAGCAAGAGTTTTGTAAAAGCTGATACTTTCAAATCAGACAGTCTGATCTGAAAGTATGAGCTGTTGCAACTCTTGGATTTTCTGTCGCTGTCTCTTATTTATTTATTTATTTATAACGTAAAAGAAAAAAATACAAGGACATGCATACTGTTGTACATGAGGAATAATTAAGAACAAACATTATTATAGCGAAAAACATAGATAGCTCTATGCATATAAATATGCTAGCATATCCGAATGAGGCAAAATCGCACAACCAACTAGACCTAGAAGGTCTGTCTCTCGCTGTGCTGTGTTATACCAACTGTATTTTTGTAACTCGCGAACTGACGAAGGTGATCAATTTTCTAATATTTCTAAATCTAACAAATGTGTTGTTTACACAAATTAAAGTAAAATTCAAAGTAGAAAAAATATATGTATGCAATTAAGGACTAAAATAAAGTAAACTTTACATTATATTCAATAAATTTAAGTGGAAAATAAGTAATAATATATACAAATATATGAATAAAAACTACATTATAATATATATGTATAAGAAAATGATATGTAATATTGCACAATTTTACAAATACATATTTTTTTAAATATTCACCCTACAGTATTAATAAGATCTTCAGTTTTCGAACGCCCAATATCTAAAAGCCAGTTTTTTACTTTACCTTTAACAGTTACATAATTTTTCACGTTTTTCGTGGTTTTACATAGTGAGTTGTAAACTTTCGGGGCGATAAATTTGGACTAGCATATTTACAGAATCTTTTATAGTGAGTTGAATAAGACGATCACTATTTGATTATATCTCCAAATGGAGAGAAGAAAACTTCCAAATAAGCCAACTATACATACCCAGCAAGTAGCGACCATGATAAACAAATATGACGACCAGCTGAAAATAAAGATAAACTCTGTGGACACAATCGAATAAACCGCAAATAAAAGGTATATTACGTTTGTCAAGTTACGCTTGTCAAGAAATTTAGGTAGTTTTGTCCACCAAAAGCAGACATATGTAAAGGAACTACTTGTAACTACTGATTTAATTGTAAGATAAAATAGGGTGTGTTCAGTTGTGTCCTATTTTAGGTAAAAACGTCACGATTTCCGATTCCTAAGCAGGATTTAGTCGAAGAAATATATGTTTTGCGATGCTGCCACGCTATCGTCTATCTTCATATTATCACTGTCTGCTGTATCGCCTTCGAACGACGTCTGCACATGATCCGTAGACGATTGGGCTGTCACCGGCCGCTTTATGCCTGATGGACCAGCTACATACTCGCCATGCGTAGTTTTCTCTTCCTCTTTACAACGATACTAGAACCAACGTTCTCAACGCGTTTCCGCTCTACACCGACTTAAATTCTACACAAAACTAATTCGTGATTATTACCATTGATATGGCATGTCGCAGTACGTTTAATAACCCACTGCGCTGGCGGCATGCAGGTGGCGCTGATAGCATTGTCCAGCGAAATTAATAGCAATTTAGCTGACCATCTACATATAATAACATTGAAAATAAATTGTTTTATAATAAGACAAAATCTTAACAAAAAAAACGGACTTCCATATTTTTTGTAAAGTGCAGCAGCCATGTCTTGCTGAAAATTATAACGGGCTGTCGTAATTAAACGCATATAAAAAATTTCGCGTCTGTGCTGTTGACCGTTGAAGAGTCCCCTCGTCGGAAGCCAACCCTCGGGGTAGCACCCATGTCATGGTGACACTTAGAAAATGCTATCATAATTGAATGAGTATACAAAATTTCGTGTCTGTGCTGTTGACCGTTGAAGAGTCCCCTCCTCAGAAGCCAACCCAGGGTGTAGAATCAGGTCATGCTTACTGTAAAAATACATTGTTATCGGAATTGGACCAATGTAAAAATGTAAAATTTTCCATTTCGTATGATAATATTTGAGGAGTTCCCTCAATTTCTTATGGATCCCATCATCAGAACAGGATTTAAAAAAAATGGGACCAATCTGTAAGTATATCCTATCAAATAAAAAAGTAATTTTCCAGATCGATTCATAAATGTTCTTAGATAGCAAACATTAAAAAAAAAGATACATCCGATTTGATAACCTCCTCTATTTTTTGAAGTCGGTTAAAAAGGCCTTATTGCTTATAGAAACCCATTATAACATTCAATTCTTAGTGCCATCTATCTCATTTTTATATAACCTGATATAAATACGGATATCAGACATAATATAACAGAATTAAACATAATAGAAATAAGATAAATAAAACATAACATAAATAATACGAAGAGATTAGAATGCCATCTATTAGACTAATTCAACATTAAAGCGCGCAGTTATTACGTATTGAAACCAGTATACCAAATAAAAAAATGACATTTAATAAGTTTAAAAAATTACTTTAAGTAAATAGTATTAAAATAATAAGGGCTTAGAATTCAAAATTCGTTTCGTTATTGTATTATTCTTTTATTTTGAGATAGTACCTATACCGTAACCACAGTAAATATATGAGCTATGTTTAATGTGCCGTAACGGCGTGATTAGAACGCTATTTCATGGTATATTTGATTCCGATTTAACAAATTCAAATGCTTATATTTATCTTTGTCTTTAGGCAATATGTTGCCAATTTTTTTTCTCTTCGCTCCCTTTTTTTAGTGCGAACGCTAATATGAGAAGCTTTGTCTAAACTGTTACTCATCGCTGGCTCACTTCCATGTCTACAGTAACTGAAAGGAGAATGCCCATTCATAGTATTTTCAAAAGAAAGATTGTATCTTGAAAAAAATATTAATACATTATAGCTAAAATAAAAACATAATTTCGCAATAAGTTTTATGACTTCGTTTCGGGGTTATTTTTTTTATGAAATGGGGTTACTTTTAAACTTCCGTCTAATGTAATACTCCATTTATTTCAATAATTGACACGTGTGAAGCTACTGAAAAAGGGATATCTTTTTTTCTAACGCTTGCTATTATGTTACATTATCGTTTACCTTGGATCTACAATATTGATCCCCGTATCGATCCTTTTTATTCGATGACAAATCTTTATTCACTCGTGATAAACAAAAAGTTATATTACGATCGTGAATTATACATAAAGAACTATTCATTATTAATTAGGAACTTTTGAAAAAAAAAACTTGGATTGAGCTATCTTTATTTCACTGTATTTAAGATTTATAATATACATAAGTCGAAGAAATTCGATAAAAGTAAAATCGATTTATTATTATTATTATCGACATGCGGTTACTCCGTTTTTGTCACCTTGTGTGACATTGATAATTTAAAGGGAGTAGGGAGGGAGGGGAGAATAAAATAAATTAATTAAATAAATATTTTTTTAGGTATGTACATATGTACCTATTGTGCAAAAAAAATTCCGACAAATAAAGATATATTTTAACACGCTTTTATTAGGTCGACCTGTATGTAACTAACTATGTAATGGAATCTAAGGTAACTAATTTAACCATCTTCCAAGGATCGTAGCGTCATGAAAATTGGCAGCTGTATGTAGTTCTGATGACAATACAATAATATGGTACTGTCGAACCGATCTGATGATGGAGTCGAAAGATATGAACTGGAATTTCATGATGGAACATCGTATCATAGCTGTGTTTGGACTTGTTAGAAAAGTATTGGAATGAATTTTGACCACAATTAGGTTTCAAGGTCTGATGATGAAGCCGGGAGATAGGCACTGGCATTCCATGATGGATTATCGTATCATAGACGTGTGTATGTGAATATCGTATCATAGCCCAAAAGCGTGTTTTTAGTGTTTTTTTTTAAAACTATTAATTTTTAAAATAGGATCAGCTACGTTTTCGATTGCCAGTAGACGCGTACAACGAAAAAATACGATAATAAATATCAAAATTCAGCGACATGGCCACCATTTATAACGAAATATCCCTCAACTTGAGAAAATGTAAATTAAAGGGGCTTCTTTCTCTCACACAAAGGCGGCGAGCGTCTCGAAATATTGCGCGTCGTGAAGCCCGTGAAATTTTTTTAGGTATGTACATACGTACCTATTGTAGAAAAAATTCCGACAAATAAAGATATATTTTAACACGCTTTTATTAGGTCGACCTGTATGTAACTAACTATGTAATGGAATCTAATGTAACTAATTTAACCATCTTCCAAGGATCGTAGCGTCATGAAAATTGGCAGCTGTATGTAGTTCTGATGACAATACAATAATATGGTACTGTCGAACCGATCTGATGATGGCGTCGAAAGATATGAACTGGAATTTCATGATGGAACATCGTATCATAGCTGTGTTTGGACTTGTTAGAAAAGTATTGGAATGAATTTTGACCACGATTAGGTTTCAAGGTCTGACGATGAAGCGGGGAGATAGGCACTTGCATTCCATGATGGATTATCGTATCATAGCCGTGTGTATGTAAATATCGTATCATAGCCCAAAAGCGTGTGTTTAGTGTTTTTTTTTAAAACTATTAATTTTTAACATAGGATCAGCTACGTTTTCGATTGCCAGTAGACGCGTACAACGAAAAAATACGATATTAAATGTCAAAATTCAGCGACATGGCCACCATTTATAACGAAATATCCCTCAACTTGAGAAAATGTAAATTAAAGGGGCTTCTTTCTCGCACACAAAGGCGGCGAGCGTCTCGAAATATTGCGCGTCGTGAAGCCCGTGAATTGCAAATGCAAGGCAATCACTCCTTACCTCACTGCACTGGAGACCATTTCTTTCATTTCCTTATTCTTTGAATTGTGTTGACTTGCGGCCTGTTGTTCTCTCGGAGGGAGGAGGCTTTGTGCAGCTCTGTGATACTTATCTACTCACCGAGTAACAATGACGGTCCGCGCGTCTAGAAATGTTGAGAGGTTAAAGTAAAGATGCACAAAATAGGATCTCAACCCGGGCCGAATAGCAGATGGACCTTTTTGAACGACTGCCCAACAAAACAGCAGTGTAATGCGTTCAGGATTCATCTATGTATGTTTTCCGTTTCTTTATTTCGTCATAACTTATAAACGCTTGAACCGATTTAGAAATGTGTGGTATTGTAAGAACCGTTATATCATCCCGAGTATCATGGGTTATCTTAGCCAAATTCGGAAAAAGTCAAAGTACAAATTATGACACACGTGTATGCTGCGTTTTAGTGAAAAATAATTAAATTCAGAAATGTTTTAAATTATTACAGCATTCTTCGTCGAATTCAATCTGATATTAACACAGGTTTTCATTACTTTAAAGGTCAGAAACGAATACGTTGACGTAACGCCGTGGAAATTGCATTTTTGTCTTTTTTACACGACTTCCAAATAAAAGGAGTGAAATGTGTTCAGCGTTCATTTATTTATTTATTTATTTATTTATATAAGTAATGCAAATAATTAAAAAGTAAACAATTTCAGCTTAGGACTACTTACAAAATTGAATCAAAAGCAGAAAAAAGAATACAATGCATAGTCTAGTGGCAACGTCACCTAACTAGGCCGGGACCTGTTCTAAGGTAAACGTTATTTTTTTAATGTGCTTGCACAAATACCTCTTATGAGTGGCATATATTCCATGTATGCACAAAAATGGAATTGCAAAACAATATTTAAAATGACTAAACACTTGATTAAATTAAATAATTAAATTAAAGTTAGAAGTGGAAAATTAAAATGACAGCAAATAAATTCAAATCATAAAAAAACAAAAAAAAAACAAAACAATTTAAAATAGTTAAAATTAGAATAAGAATTTAAACAAAATAATCCTGCATTTTACTTATAACTAAGATAAAATAGTGTTAAAACTAAAACAAATTATCTCTTAATATACGTTAAAACACAAGAATAATAATAATAAATAAAATAATACTAATAAAATAATACAATATAAGATTCAAAATATTCAAATGTCCGGGTTAGGTTATAATGTCCAGTATTTTTAAAATTCCTTGTCTTCCCTCTTTTACAAGCCAGTTTCTAAGCAGCCTTTTAAAGTAGGTCTTATTTTGTGCTGATTTTATGTCGCCAGGAAGAGCATTGAAAAACCTTGGGGCAATGAATGTATAGGTTCGCTGAGCAAAAGTAGTATACCTTCTGGGTAATATCATATTATTATCTTCGGAAAACCTCGTTGATAGGGTATTTTGAGAAAAAATATTTATCTGATTGAACTTAATATATGATAGTGATGTTTTTAAATATAGTTGCCTAATATCTAACACATTATATTCATTGAAAATATTCATTCATATATGTATGGTTTCCGTTTCATTATTCCACCATAACTTCTAAACTCTCAAACCAATTTAGAAGTGTGTGGTATTTTTAGAATCTTTATATCATCACGAGTGCCGTAGGGTACCTTAACTCTCTAAATATCAAGTAAGTAGTTGTCTAAATGTCCGAATGTCAATGAATTAACATTATTATATTTTGTTTAGTGTCAAATTAAAGGTCTGGTTGACTACATTCTGGAAATATACATGTATTTAAATGGATAAATACATAAACCACAAATATTTCCTAAAAAAACCGTAATAAAAATGATTATAAATACAATAGTTCACTTTCTGTAGCGGCAGTCGTGTTTTTTATTTATATTGTATGGTATACGTCTTGCATCATCGCTGGTGAAATGTGGGGAAAACAACAAATAAAAATATATTATGAGATGGGTGACAGAAGACCATTTTCATTGTAATGCTGCAACGAATATACAGTGGACTTTTACCAGATTTAAAGATGTATTTGTCCTAAATCACAAAGAACTAATAAATACTTTCCTACTACTTAAACTAAGCAGGAGCCAGCAACGTATAGTAGGGGAACCAGTGACAACAAAGTGCAAGTTTTGTAAAAGCTGATACTTTCAGATCAGACAGTTTGATCTGAAAGTATGAGCTTTTGCAAACTCTTGAACTTTTTTGTCGCTTTCTCCTGGACTAGCATAGTTACAGGATAATTTTATAGATTACTGTGAGTTGAATAAGATGGTCACTATTTGATTATATCTCCAAATGGAGAGAAGAAAACTTCCAAATAAGCCAACTATACATACCCAGCGAGTAGCGACCATGATAACCAAATTTGACGACCAGCTGAAAATAGAGATAAGCTCTATTTTCAGTATCGAATAAACCGCAAATGAAAGGTATATTATATTTGTCAAGACAATCTCCGAGACATTTGGGTAGTTTTGTCGACCAAAAGCAGACATATGTAAAAGAACTACTTGTAACTACTGATTTAATTGTATAATAAAATAGGGTGTGCTCTGTTGTATCCGACCCATAGTATTTTAGGTAAAAATGTCACGATTTCCGATTCCTAAGCAGGATTTAGTCGAAGAAATATATGTTTTGCGATGCTGCCACGCTATCGTCTATCTTCATATTATCACTGTCTGCTGTATCGCCTTCGAAAAATATATTATGAGATGGGTATCAGAATCCATTTTCATTGTAATGCTGCAACGAATATACAGTGGACTTTTACCAGATTATACACAAACCATTGATTATATAGGGGCTTATAAAAGATTGCTCAGGGCAATGCTTTGTTTTGACAGCTAGGATTTTACTACGAAACGCAACTTCTAGATGGCACTTATAGTTCCAACATTTTTTTTCTCTTATATTTTATTGCCCAATAGATGGCATTCTAGGGTATCTTATCTCGAAATAAAATAATAATGTAATAACAAACGAATTTTTAAATTATAGCTTTATTATTCTAATATTATTTACAATTATTTTTCATGTTTTTATTTGGTATACAGGCTTCAATATATACGTAATAATAACGGGCTTTAAAGTTCAGATATACATATGTATGGCATTTTATTTTTTCGCATTATTTCTGTGATGTAATCAGCCTACATAAAAATGCATCATTGGTTATATTAATGGATTTTTATAATCAATCAGTCCTTTATAAAAAATCACTCATTATCAATGTTTTTATAGATCGCCAAATAAATTGCTATTAGTTTCGTCGGAAAATGCTATCAGCGCAACATGCATGTCGTGGGCGCAGAAGGGTTGCCAAAACGTACTATGGGCACAGTATACCAACCAGTAGCTTTATTCTCGAGCTACAAGGCAATGTGGAAAGAGGGTGCGAGGAACGTGGGCAGAGGAGTACGTCCCGACGAACGCGTACATTTAGCATTACGGCCAGGTAAAGGCTGGCGACGTTTTCCAGCGTTCGGACATCTGCGTAGGGCGAGTAGCGGAACATCTGGCGAGCATCTGCGAGCCCTTACGACTCGTGACGTATTCGCTTTGATTTCAATTTTGTTCTAAGAGAAGCTAGTGTTTGGGGTATACTTTGCTATGGCACTGAGCATTCCAATAGCCTATAAAATATAATTAATGATAACGCAGGTGATATATTAATATAAACTTGATGCGCAAACACTAATTTTAACCAACGTCCCCACAAACATCGGCAAATAGCAATATCGGCTAGACATTTGAGACAGACGACGATTGTTCGATCACTGCGGTAGTATACTCGTACCTCCGTCTGGTCGACTTGTGCAAAAAGTACAGAAAATATTGCACCCACCTAATTGAACGGCACGAGAGGGGAGCTCCTGTACCGACAGACTATTTGTGTTTTCACTTTACACTTTGCAACGCTTCGATGAGGCGTCCAATAGAGGGTTTTTAGAAAAATATTGGTTAATCGCTTATTTTGGTGGATTATCATGATTTTATCTCTTCGGGTTCCGCCCCATTTCGTAGGCCAAACATTTGTACATTAAGGGGCACACCTAGTGTGATCGCCTTAAAAAAAGCGATTTTTTAAAGAAAAGTATTGCATCGAATGTTTTAAATTTTTGAGGATATATTTGTGCATAAATAATGTATATAATAGTATGTTTTTTAATTATTTTATTTTTATTTTCAGAAAGTTATTAGCCATCTAATAAAAAAGCCTTATTGCTGCAGTGATTGCGGCCTTCACAGTGCCTGAAATAATAAATAAAAAAAAACAATAAACTAGTAGGTATTACCTATACAATGACCAAGGATTGTAAAAAACAATTAAAATTTAACGAGGAGATATTTAACGTTTTGCTCAAAAATCGTTAGATTTTGTTATTTTTTTTTCACAATCCTGGGTCATTTTATAGGGCCAGTATAGGCAATAGCTTGGAGTCTAATAAGCTTTTTTTAATTTAATTTCAGGCGCTGTGAAGGCCGCAATCACTGCAGCAATGGAAGATCTTTTTTTCGAGACTTCGGAAATGGCTAATAATTTTATGAAAATATAAAAAAAATACTATATATGTATAAAATATTTATGCACAAATATATTCTCATTTTTTTTTAAAATCGATGCAAAACTTTTCTTTTAAAAAAAACACATTTTATTAGGAGATTACACCGAGCTGATAGCTGAGCTGTGACTTTCAGGAAGAGTATGTATGTACTTAAACCCGTAAAAAAAACTTCTTTTGCTTAGCTGGAGAGGGCAGCTTGTATCGTGATAAATACGAGTAAGAGAGATAATGGAATATACAATCTAGTTTTTACTATTTTCCGGAATTGCCTATTCCCAAATTTGAAGCTGCAATAAAATGAACAGTGAATGTCGCCGCGAGCCGCGCGTCTCCTATAAAAGTGTTAACACCTTGCAGACAGACACGCGGCGAGTCAATATTGAATACGAAATTGGAAATGTTACCGCGAAACGGCCGTCCACGGGGAGGGCGACAGTATTGCCCTTGTCTTTTCCATTTCCCCTGCAAAACGCAGGTTTTCAGGAGGGGATGCCGTGATTGCCTGAAAAATTGATAACGCAATTCTATATTGGTTGAATAATTTGAAAGATTTGTTATAGGTACTCACTGTGATGCGAAATGTTGAAGATGTTGAATAATTACCTGAAACAAAAAGAAAGGACAATCATAAATAGGAGTAATGATATCGAAAGACGCTCTAACGATCAGCGAAAATGTCACGTGATATTAGCGCGATCAAACAGACAGACATACGCTTTTGTCATAATTCATGTTTACATAAACATAAACATTCATGTTACATAAACATTCAAACGCAATAGCACAAAAGAAATATAATGTACAATCCAGAAAATACCGCTATATGCTTCTAAATTTAGGCATACATCTGTCTGTGCCCAGGCCAAATTGTGCATAAATTATATGTGCATAAAATTATTCCTAATGTGCCAAGTAAAGTGAAACCGAGCCCGCCTTGCTAGGCACTCCTGTGATAAGGCGAGCTCACTTCCTGAGTCTTATTGGAAAACCACGGTTGTGTCAGTAAAAATAACAAATTAAATTTTATATATATTACCTAATATATATAAAATTATTCCGCAACCTTTAGCCATATTTCAATTCTGAAATATTGGACTTAGAGACTTGAAAATTGGTACACAGATGCCTTGTTGGGCTGGAATCACAATTTGATTTTTGGTTGGAATATCTGTCATACAAGCTATCATGTTCAGACGCTCGTCATCACGTCTAATGGAAAATATTTAAGATAACAAAACAAATGAGCCCAAACACGACTATTTTAGTTCTTTTCATCAGGGTGTTCCAGCGGCAATCTTACGGCTCCATCTTCAGACCCTCGTCATTAAGTGTAATGGAAACTATTCAAGACAACAAAACAAACGAGCCCAAACGCGACTATCTTAGCAGTTTCTATTATGGAGCTTCAGTTGCAATTTTCCGCCTCAATCAGCTCTCTCACTCTATCAGGCATGCACCTTCGCTGCATACTTTCAAAAAGTTGTTGAAGAAACATTTATTTTTACACAGCCGCTAACCAAATACCTCACATTGTCCTCTCCTTTATCCTTCCCTGGGCAACCTTAGCATAGGTTACCGACATATATTTGTACAAGTTTATTTTAAATTAAATTTTACTACTTCTTTGTGTATTGTACTGTGAAAATTAGGAATTATTTTATCAAATGGTTGACTATAAGATATCGCTATAGCGATAAGTCTGCCATTTGTGCATAAATTGACTTTTTTTATAAAACCAGTGTAATATTCATTAGGTTATGTTTTTATCGCACAATACATTTATTCTATTCTATTCTATTCTTTGGACCCTCGTCATCATATGTATTACAAAATACTCATGATAACAAAACATATTGCTCAAATTCGAAGGTCCTACCATTTCCCATCAGGGAGTTCCAGTCCCTACCTCCAGGCTCCATCATCAAAACAGCTCGATGGTACCATAATATTGCTTTGTCATCTACATAAGTACGCCAACGAGCAAGTGGTTAAGAAAGGTTTGTAAATTTTGGAACGGACAACTTACATACGAACATTACAAGTTAATATAAACATGTAATAACAACGTCGTCAGTTTGCGATTAGCCGTGAAACGTGCCGCGCCGCCATGAGGAATTGCAACGGAACGCAACCGGGTTCATCCATCAGCCGAGAGAGGACGTTCATCGATTTCATTTATGAAATTATTCTTCAGATGAAATCAGTCTATGGATACTTGCTGGGGAAGTCTAGGGATGACGCAACCGATATTTTCATAAAGCTAATAGCGACTCTTATATTTGTTTAAGTGTATGTGTGAAATAATGATTCGATCGAAGGACCAAGAAGTTTGGATCAACCGATACCTGTAAGAGTCGTGGTCAGAGAGGTTTGTTTTGACCCGTGAGAGTTAATGCAAAAGCTGTTTTCATGCAAGCGACATGGAGCCGCCTTCGAGGATGTTACGACAGAACCCGGTCACTGAAATTGAGTGCATTAATCATGACTTGGGCGGGGCGATGAACGCACGCCATCTCCAACAGATCTGCCCTCTCTCTCTCAACGCCCAGCGAAAGTATAAGAGGACGACCTTTGAGTAAGATGTAAACAAAACGATTGTTTATAAGTAAAAGTACGGAACTTTCGCAAAATAAATAGAAATTTCGTAAAAAAAAAATGCAAATATCGAAATTTCGCCAAAATTCGCATATACTGCATATAAAACAATATTTTAATAGACCTAAAATTTATATTTAATATTAATTAAAAGCTAACATTATTGTACTTCTAATATTTGACAATTTAAAATCGTTCTGTCCGTAACGGCGACATTATCCCACTACTATTATAAACGCGAAAGTTTGTAAGAATGTATGTATGAATGTTTGTTACTCTTTCACGCAAAAACTAATGAATGGATTTTGATGAAACTTTACAATAATATAGCTTACACAGCAGAATAACACATAGGCTATAATTTATAAAGATATATAGTTTTATATCATCATTATCTCAATTTTCCATCACCACGCGGGTGAAACCGCAGGGCGTAGCTGGTATTTAATAAAGAAGCGTTCTGCTTCTACGCTGTTCAACTAACAGCGCAGAAGTAACTAACTCTGTAACGCTGATTCAGCAAAGGTTGAAAAACAGCATTTAGTACCCCAGAATATGTTCTTAACATTGGCATCTTCATTTCTATTTACTGACTGAAGCATTATGCGATGAAAGTGAGTACACTCATTAATCATCTCATTTTGAGAAAGTTCTTTATAAAAAGGATTTTTTGAGAAGTTTTCGAGTAATGTTATTTTGTTTTAAGGTGGTGACTTGCAGCCACAGATGGGCAAAATAACTGAGAAATATTAAAATAGGCTTCATTTGTTGTATTTACACTCATCTGCAGAGACATTTCGGTGAAACTTTTTTCAGGTGCGTATTTTGGTATTTTTTTAAATTTCTAGCAATTTCGCATAAATTCGCATCTATTTCGTAAAACTATTTATAAGGCACAAGGCTTAATGGTGTATTTATATTAATTTATTGATATTTGGACAATTATTTATTTGACATTTGAACAGTGTAGATATAAGGATTATAACAATACCACAAACTTCTAAACCGGTTCAAGCATTTAGAAGTTATGGTGGAATTAAGAAACGGACAACAAACATACGTAAACATACATATTCGTAAATGAACCCTAAAAACATTACACTCATTTCTTGGGCAGTCGTGCATTGATAAATTTTCAAATAATCTATGATTATCACGTTAATTTTAGCGTCGCTTAAAGAAACATTTATATATTTAGATACGAGTGGCTGTTACCGGCGGGGAAGAAGGGCGGTAAGGGCGAAGTTATGAGTAGGACAAACTACCAATTTCCGTGAATTATTACAGCTCATATGGAGGGGAACAATATAATTAATCTATCAAACACTGAAATATGAAGGTGGCGCGGGACAATTGGGCTATATGCGAAGCGGAATTGCCTTAACGTAAGTGAAGCATACTCAAATTAAACTCAGACCCAATAGCTGCTTTCATCATACAGTGCCGACTCCAATTAATGGAGGTTGTTTACCAACCATCCATAATGTTATTTTATTTTTTTAGAAAAATCAACATGTTTACAATCTATGATATAACGTGAGCATTTGTATCGTGCTTTGGACCCGCTCTATTTTCGAACCCCGTATTATGACCGGGATACCAATATCACGCTTTCGTACTCTAGTCTACTTTTTTACCCCTTTACGTATTTGTCGGTAACTATTACGCATTGGTATAATGTGCCCCGCAATATAATGGACTTCATTTTTGTGAGGTATATGGAGTAATACTGACGCCACGCATTCTATTGTTAAGCAGTCTGACCATTTGTTTCGAGTTCTGTATTACATCCACTGGCTACTGATGAATTATCAGCTTTTCCAAAACACTCTGGGTGTACTAACTAAAACTACAACTTTTCTAGTACTTTCGTTGACACCGTTTGACCGAGCACCATGAAACTTGGCACATTTATGTATTTTTCCAGGGAGAACAATTTAATGCTATCCACTTTGTTGTAACTCAGCACTAGATGACGCTGTAGCAAGTCAACTTTCAAACCGTTCCACCGACCGGCATGGAAATTGGTATACATAGGTATTTGAGAAAGCATAATATTTTCGTTCAACCGTTCGCCATTGAGCACGGTTAATACTTTCTACTTTGTAGTCTCGCCACTAGATGGAGCTGCAGCACTGAAAATTGTATAAATGCGAAGGTGGATGTTGAAAACGACAAATGAAACGATGTGATGTTTTGAATAGAGGTAGCTGAAGGAACGATGAGTAACATAGGATATTGGGGGGGGGGGGGGGTGAGGGGGAAGAGTAAAAGGGGGACAGAAGTGGATACCAAAGCAGCGCCGGCTAAAATTCCACTAGTAAACGATATTCTTTTTTAAATGTAATTCCGTTTTATATACATGTATACATGAGTAGAATATGAAATTAAAATGATTAATTACATATAAATGATACAAATATGCATATCTATGAAAATCTATCTCAACATGTCTACCCACAACACTACACAACAACGACGTTATAAACGATAGAGTCTAAATTTCAGTCATGAATATGGGACAACATTACTCATGCAAATAAAATAATGAACAACTCGTAATGGTAAATCGATCAATGCAATAATGAATTGACAAGGGAAGGTATGAAGGGGGTGAAAGAGAGGAGGCAGGTTGCACAGCAGCACATTTGGGAATTTCCGACAGAATTTGCCCAATAAACAACCGATTGATTATAATTTAATCCGCTTTGAATAGCGATACGACAGAAGCATAACGGAATGCACATTTAATCCACGTAATTTTCATACGTTTAGGCGATTTCAATATTTTTGAAAGTAATGACAATATCATGAAATTAAGCAAAACAAAATTGTCTATTCCATAATTTTATTTTTATTATTTTATTAATTTACAATAACTTTATATATGTCATACACACCATTATCATACTATGGTTGAGTTGGGAGAGATTGAGCACATCCTATGGTGAAAATGTTTATCCGCATTCCTAACTAGGTCAGAGACCCGTATCTAGGGATGCTGATTTTTGTTTATTGGTATCGACGAGCTGATTCTTTTGATATTATGAACTTAAGTTGCATTGCATAATACATAAGAATATATACATATATACATACACATACATACACACATACATAAATATATATACATACCTACACATATATAAACATAAGCAAATAATACACGACATTTGATATTAGTTAGTAATACATAATTTAATAAAACAACTTAAATTATTAGCGAGAGCAATTGAGACTCAGCATACATTGGACCCCTTTCAAGCAGGTACTTCTTTATAAGTATTTTGAATGAATGAATTTTGAATGAATTTAAGTTGTTTCTATTATTACTATTAAGGAAGATCTCAAAAATCTATTATTCAGGAAACTATTATAATAGAAATCTATTACTGATCTCAGGAATCTATTATGATACGAACAATCTATTATTAAGGAAGATCTCAGGAAACGTTTAGAAGCATTCGAGACGTGGGCATGCAGATGCATGATGCTGATATCTTGGACTCAGATAGTAACCAATGAGAAAGTTTCACGGCGTGTTGTCCAAAAACGCAAGCTTTGGCATACCATCAAGCAACGCAACGCTGCATACATGGATCACGTGTTTAAGCACGACAGGTACGAACTCCTGCAACTCATTAGCATAGCATTAAATTGTAGGTTGAAGAGAAACACATTGAAAAACAAAATGTTCAAATATGACCCTTTATATCGAAAACTCTTCAATAAAATGTATTCGAGGTTAAGAAATGATATTCGCGCAGCTAAAAGAAAATTCTACTCTCAAAAAATATTTTCCTCACGAAATAAAGTAAAAACAGCATGGTCCATTATAAACGATGAAACCGGAAAATTGAGAAAAGGATTTAGCGCATCATTATCCATTGAAATAAATAAAAAACTCGAAACAAATGCTCTGGTTTTGAGCAACGTATTCAATAACTTCTTTATCAATAAACCTTTAAGTCTGGCATCTGCAATTCAGACCCCAATTACAACAGCATATGAAAAGTGGAAATTAATGAAAAAAATTATAATTCGATATTCCTGAAACCCACATCTGAGATGGAAATAGCCAAATTTATAAACTCATTGAAAAATAAAAAATCCACTTGGATAGACAATTTTCCAGTTGATATACTAAAGAAATCCAGTGATATTTTATCTAAACCCCTCAGTATATTATTTAATATGTCGTTAAGTAATGGTGTCTTCCCTGAATGCTATAAAATGGCAAAAATAGTACCGGTCTTTAAAAAAGGTGATATACATAATATCGAAAACTATCGACCCATATCTTTATTGACCGTATTCTCTAAGGTTCTAGAAAAAATAATAGAAGTCAGGATACGTGAGTTTTTGAAGAAAAATAATATTTTGAGCAATACACAATTTGGTTTTATGAAAAAGAAATCGACCCAACAGGCAATGTTGAAGTGTTGCAATCAAATACATACATGTCTAAATATGAAAAGGTATTCGGCTGCCATTTTTTGTGACCTCAGTCGAGCCTTTGATTGCGTCCAAACCGATCTTCTACTTGCAAAATTAGACTATTATGGCATCCGAGGTACGGCAAATAACCTATTCAAGACTTATCTGCAAAACAGAATGCAAAAAGTGGAAATAGCCAATATTGGCAGAGATCTAATCGAGTCCGTAGCAACTTCCGAAATACTTACTGTCAATATTGGAGTACCCCAAGGCTCAATTCTTGGACCGTTGCTTTTCATTATTTACATAAATGACCTGAGTCCAAATCTTTCTAAATGTGAAGTCACCCAATTTGCAGACGATACTAGCGCTGTAGTTGAAGCTGACAACATAAATACGCTCACTGCCAATCTCAATACATCTCTTAGTGAACTTGATGATTGGTTTAATGCGAACAAGATGTCTCTAAATATGTCTAAAACTGTTATTTTAAATTTTAATAGCAAGACATCATCTATAAAAGTTAACTACCCGGTTGAACTTGCGGAATCAGTTAAATTCCTCGGACTACATCTGGATGCAAAGATGTCATGGAATCTACATATAGAGCATGTTAAGTCAAAACTTTCGTCAGCCTGCTATGCTCTATTACGCATCAGAAATTGTTTGGAGAGAACTGAAGTAATATCGGCCTATTACGCGCTAGTTGAGTCACACCTGCGCTATGGTATTCTTTTATGGGGTAATGCAGCACACATCAACAGTGTATTCACTCTCCAGAAAAGAGCCATACGTGCGATAGTAGGTATTGGTCCACGGCAGTCATGTCGTGAACACTTCCAAAAACTAGGGATATTGACCGTATATGCGATTTTTGCTCAAGAAGCTCTTTGCGAATTCTATTGCAATAAGAGCTCGGCCATATCCCACGAGGAAGTACATCGGCACGACACCAGGAGTAAAACCCAGTATCTCCAACCGTTCGTAGCACGTACTGCCAAGTTCCAGGCGACTAGTCGATACTTAGGCCTCAAACTTTTCAATAAATTGCCCGAAAGATTAAAAGCAATTAAAAACATCGATATTTTCAAGAGATCCATCCGAGTCTATCTGCTTAAAATCAACATGTATGCCCATAACGACTTCTTAAAATATTTTGAAAATACATAGCATCGTATCTACCTATTTAATCTAATACATATTATTTACCGTTAATTGTTTTGTTGTAAACTGTTACCATATAGTCTATGTTTTTGTAAATTGGTAAGTTTAAAACTATATATTGTATATCATCTCTTGTCTAAATTGAGTAACTAGTTTAAGATTAATTACTGTCATTCCTACACAATTGTATGGTTGTATTGGAAATAAATACCTTTTACTTTACTTTACTTTACATTACGATGGGGAAAGTTGCAGGAAAAGAAGACCTGGCCGTAGACTGAAATCTTGGCTGCGGAGAATGGACCGAGATTACGAGTGTCGCCAAATGGTTTTGCCTGGCGAAGGACAAAAGAAAGTATGCAGAGCTGACTGCCAAGCTTCACTAGTTGAAGAGGCACCCATAAAGAAGAAGAATAGACAATCTAGCAGATTGATCAAACCTTATCAACCCCCCGCCCCTTCTCGGATACGGCCTTGATCCAGATGAACAGAAAACGCATTGAAAGACAGCAACAGAGGTAGCCTTTCATCGTGCAAATTGTTGCGGCTTCCAGTAGAGGTGTCCCGAATCCGGGCTTGGGAATAAGCCAGGTGCGTGTGAATAATTGCGTTCGGCGGGATTACCCGAAGCGGGAGCGAGCTCTCGCGCATATCCCGCGGTTATAATTCCCATCACGAAAAGCTTCATATAACCAAATAAAAATGAAAAGTAACTCCATAATCAATTACAAAATAAGCCCCGAAGTAGGGCGGTGTCGACTACAACGGGCGAACCCGTCACCCCAGGCTGGTATAACGATATAGATCGTTCTTCCAGCCGTGGGATGAGCGTAGAATACATGGGGACAAGACAATCTACTGTCTAATTCACCAGCAACCCGTTAGAGACAGACGCCTTACGGCGAGGCACCGGCAAAGGTACGCAGCGGCCAGTCTCACCCCCTAACTACCAGTTTTGGTAGGATATCTCGTTAACCGTGTCTAGAGTTAACCTTCAGGATACCTCCGTCCTCCCGACTGGTTACAGGTACAAAGTCGCTTACACCGCCTCTACCTGCTGTATTTTAGCGGTAATTCTGTTTGAATTTATCGCGGACCTGGGTGTCCTTTGCTCGTAGTGCCACACGGGAGCGGGTGGCTCAAGGTCATTTCAAGAGTGGCATGACAGCAGGTCAACATCCACCCCCGCTGCTTATAAGACAGTATATTTCCATAGTCTCCAGACTCTTTCAGCAATTAGTCAGAGTGCTCAACCGATTGGCGTCGCCAAACGTTGCTCAAACCGTCCAGTAGCGCCGGGATGCAAACGGGATAAGTGACGAAATCAAGGAGCTCATGTTCCGTCGCGATAAACTTGCTAAGAAAGCTCATATTAGTGAACACTACAGGAAACCTTATAATCATTTATGAAATTATATTAATAGTTTGTGTAAGCGGGCGAAGAGTGAATATTTTTCTCATCATGTTAATATTAATTTAAAAAATAGCAAAATGTTATGGGAAGAAATCAATCACCTGACAAATGCAAACTCTTTTGATAGCGCCTTGCCACCAAACTTCGATGCAGAGTCGTTAAATGTATATTTCTCTGACAACTCAAAAATTTTAAAAGCGGACCTAGATTCTATTCAGTATTACAATATGTATCCTAATTTACGCAACATCAATACCTTGCAGTTTTTACAGGGAAGTCACGAAATATATAAATGAAATTAGCTCAAATGCGATTGGGAATGATGGCATTTCTATCAAAATGTTAAATATCTGTTTGCCATATATAATTGAGTATATTACCGCTATAATAAACAAGTGCATCGAAACCTGTCAAGTGCCACGTCAGTGGACAATTTCACTGATTCGCCCGATTCCAAAGAAAACACCTGTTTCTAGTTTTAAAGATCTTCGCCCTATCAGTATTCTTCCTTGCTTTTCAAAAATCCTGGAGAAGGCTATTTATTCACAAATGATTCCTTTTATCGCGAAAAATAATCTGCTTCCTGATTACCAGTCTGGCTTTCGCCGCAATCATAGCACCTCTACTGCGCTGGCGCACGTCACAAATTTATGTCTATCCAACATGGATAAAGGCAAAGCAACTGCCCTCATACTTTTAGATTACAGCAAGGCTTTTGATTCTCTGGATCACTCTCTTCTGGTGGCAAAACTTTTACATCTAGGCTTTTCTGGGTCAGCATGCGAATTGATACGTAGTTATCTGTCAGAGCGTTTTCAAAAAGTAATTTTGAAAGATGTATCTGGCCGTCAATCGATTTCCTCTCTTCGTGAAGTTAAAACAGGCGTACCACAGGGATCGATACTGGGCCCGGTCTTATTTGCACTATATACTTCTGACATAGCTGCAAATTTTGAAAACTGTCGCTATCATCTATATGCCGACGACATTCAATTAATGCATTCCATAGACACGAATTGTCCATTTTCAGCAGTCAGCCTAATCAATGCCGATCTTGAAAGGTTATCCGCTTGGTCCAATAAACATGGCTTACAAATCAACCCTTCGAAGTCATGTTTTATGATTATTGGGTCGAAACAGGGCAGGACTAAAATTGCTAACTATGGCTCTCTTCCTATAATGGTGGACAGTTTGCCAATACCACTGGTCACTACGGCTAAAAATCTGGGTATTCTATTTGATGGAAAATTACGGTTTGAGGAACATGTCAGCAAAAGCGTTGGGTGCCATGGGGTTTCTCACGTCTAAAGGCCTTATACAGAATTCGGGAGTACCTCAGCGTCAGAATCAGAATACTACTTGTAAATGCCCTTATATTGTCTATAATGGACTATGGCGACTGTGTGTACGGCCCCTGTCTATATAGGAAGACTGAGCGGAGACTTCAGAGACTGCAAAATGCCTGCGCAAGATTTTGCTTTAGGATTCCTCCACGTCATCATGTGTCACCATTCCTTGCGAAAGCTTCCATGTTGAATATGAGTAAAAGAAGGCAGCTCCATCTTGCGACCCTTGTACTCAAGGTAGTACGCAATAAACAGCCGCGATATCATTACTCTATTATGACGTGGTCCCGTAACCGGCATGTCCATTCAACACGGGCACGTGAACAACTTGCTATAATACCCAAGCACAAAACTACACATTTCCAGTGCAGCTTTTCGTATTATTCTGCGGTTGTATGGAATCGGTTGGGAATGGCTTTGCGATCGAAATCAATTGCAGTATTTAAGGACCACTTTAAAAGTTTATTATTAAAGGAAGATATTTAGATGTCATAATTTGATTTTATTTTAAAATAACTATTGCTAATTGGATTATTACTATTTTCTTCGTTTATTTATTAATTTGTAACCTGATTATTTAATGTTAAATATTTTGATTTTGATTATTTTTGATTTATTATATGTAGATTATTAAATTTATGTAATTACGTTATTTTCTTTTAATATCATTTGATGTTAAATATCTTGATTTTGATTATTTCGATTTGTGTATTTATTTGATTATGATTATTTGGATTTTTTGTTTTAAGATTTATTTGATTTGGTTATTTTATTTTAAAAATCATATACTTATGTATCAATAATTAATAGGTGTGTCCTGAAAACCAGGATAAGAGATATCCTGAGGATACCCCTAATTTGCAGCGTTTGTAGCTTTATTTCATAGTCTTTGTCTATTTATAGTTTTAATTTTTAATCTGTGTGTTCTTGTTTTTTTTTTGTATATGTTTTTTTATAACAGCTGCAAATAAATAAATAAATAAATAAATAAAAGATGATAAATTTACTTATTTTGATATGAATTCATAATTATTGATAATATGACCAATAAACATGACCTAACGATTTAAATTATTTTGTTAATTAAAAAACTACTTTTTGTGACTTAAATATAAAATTTAGACATATGCTGTGGCTGAATTTTTTATAGTCATTATCAAGCTCTATCAAGCTTTTCTCTAGAACTTAATCTCTCATCGTTAAAGCAGCGTTAGTCAGAAACGTTTTTGTTCGACCGTTTTTTCTCCGAGTTGCTTTGCAAATCTGACTACCACGAAAAAGTCTTTTCATTTTTCGGATTATTATATAGCCTATAACACTCACATATAACGTGGCTTTCTATTGGTAAAAGAAATTTATGTCTATCCAACATGGATAAAGGCAAAGCAACTGCCCTCATACTTTTAGATTACAGCAAGGCTTTTGATTCTCTGGATCACTCTCTTCTGGTGGCAAAACTTTTACATCTAGGCTTTTCTGGGTCAGCATGCGAATTGATACGTAGTTATCTGTCAGAGCGTTTTCAAAAAGTAATTTTGAAAGATGTATCTGGCCGTCAATCGATTTCCTCTCTTCGTGAAGTTAAAACAGGCGTACCACAGGGATCGATACTGGGCCCGGTCTTATTTGCACTATATACTTCTGACATAGCTGCAAATTTTGAAAACTGTCGCTATCATCTATATGCCGACGACACTCAATTAATGCATTCCATAGACACGAATTGTCCATTTTCAGCAGTCAGCCTAATCAATGCCGATCTTGAAAGGTTATCCGCTTGGTCCAATAAACATGGCTTACAAATCAACCCGTCGAAGTCATGTTTTATGATTATTGGGTCGAAACAGGGCAGGACTAAAATTGCTAACTATGGCTCTCTTCCTATAATGGTGGACAGTTTGCCAATACCTCTGGTCACTACGGCTAAAAATCTGGGTATTCTATTTGATGGAAAATTACGGTTTGAGGAACATGTCAGCAAAAGCGTTGGGTGGGGTTTCTCACGTCTAAAGGCCTTATACAGAATTCGGGAGTACCTCAGCGTCAGAATCAGAATACTACTTGTAAATGCCCTTATATTGTCTATAATGGACTATGGCGACTGTGTGTACGGCCCCTGTCTATATAGGACATAGGAAGACTGAGCGGAGACTTGAGAGACTGCAAAATGCCTGCGCAAGATTTTGCTTTAGGATTCCTCCACGTCATCATGTGTCACCATTCCTTGCGAAAGCTTCCATGTTGAATATGAGTAAAAGAAGGCAGCTCCATA
Source organism: Micropterix aruncella (assembly GCA_944548615.1). NCBI lineage: Eukaryota > Metazoa > Arthropoda > Insecta > Lepidoptera > Micropterigidae > Micropterix > Micropterix aruncella. The sequence goes on along the minus strand of OX155965.1, from coordinate 3,891,622 downwards.
TTGCGACCCTTGTACTCAAGGTAGTACGCAATAAACAGCCGCGATATCTTTACTCGATTATGACATGGTCCCGTAACCGGCATGTCCATTCAACACGGGCACGTGAACAACTTGCTATAATACCCAAGCACAAAACTACACATTTCCAGTGCAGCTTTTCGTATTATTCTGCGGTTGTATGGAATCGGTTGGGAATGGCTTTGCGATCGAAATCAATTGCAGTATTTAAAGACCACTTTAAAAGTTTATTATTAAAGGAAGATATTTAGATGTCATAATTTGATTTTATTTTAAAATAACTATTGCTAATTGGATTATTACTATTTTCTTCGTTTATTTATTAATTTGTAACCTGATTATTTAATGTTAAATATTTTGATTTTGATTATTTTTGATTTATTATATGTAGATTATTAAATTTATGTAATTACGTTATTTTCTTTTAATATCATTTGATGTTAAATATCTTGATTTTGATTATTTCGATTTGTGTATTTATTTGATTATGATTATTTGGATTTTTTGTTTTAAGATTTATTTGATTTGGTTATTTTATTTTAAAAATCATATACCTATGTATCAATAATTAATAGGTGTGTCCTGAAAACCAGGATAAGAGATATCCTGAGGATACCCCTAATTTGCAGCGTTTGTAGCTTTATTTCATAGTCTTTGTCTATTTATAGTTTTAATTTTTAATCTGTGTGTTCTTGTTTTTTTTGTATATGTTTTCTATAACAGCTGCAAATAAATAAATAAATAAATATGATGGCCATCGCGTCGCATTCATACGAACTTCGTTTTAAATGTTGTATCATTGCCCGGCATACAGAAGGTAGGCAAATAATTTCTTATCCAACCTCGACCGATTGACTATTTACAGGGGTTCATAACTGGCGATTTTAGAACTAATATATCATAATCATACGTATAAAACTTTTCATGTAAAAATAGTTTTTTAATTATAAATTAGGCTAAAATTTAAATAAGCAAGTACCTACTTTTGAAAGTAATTGGAAATTAGCAGTGCCGAATTAGATTGTTTTTTCAAAAGTGACCATAAAAGGAACTAAAATCTTTGTATTTCAATTAAGTACCTACCTAAATACACATTGCTATCAATTCTCGTTCCGTTGCGCTTAGGGCCTAAATTATGAGCCATTCTAGCGTCTTAAGGGTGCCTTTGCACTAAGTCGCTTTCCGGACAAAGGAAGAGAGGCTCACTCGCCCCCTCTGGTGGTGGCTTGCGGCACTGCCCGAGTGGCAGACGGCCATTGTAGCGCGGGCGCGCGTCATTTCCGGCCCGCCCGTTCCTATTTCAAAAACCGGAAGCTGCTGACGTTCGACTGCAGGGCGGGAAAAGCACTACTAATGGTGTCGAGGTTTATGCATCCATGATGCCGGTTCTTATGACGTAACGCCTTTTAAAGCCCTAAGAGAAAATAAGTTAGATATAGTTCGCGCAAGGAATGGCTTGAGTGTTATAAGGGAAATGACTGACACTGTTCTCCTTATTTATCCCAGCAGTCCATATAAAGGAGTGTTTTTAATTAGTGACATCCTTGTAGTGGGGGAATCAGTACGACAAAAAACGCAAATTTGCGGATTTTTTTAAAAACAAAAATATTTTTTTTTTTTTTTAGATTTGTAAATCCTATCTATTGAAGAAAAGTTTAATGTTTCTGCAGAAATATGCAGCACCACCTGCACCACCTGCAGAAATATGCGTATCGTATTTTTAACCTGCAGAAATATGCTCTCAGAATATTTGGTTTTAAAATAGACTATCTATCATTCTGTCCCCAACCTTTAAAGATCTAATCCTCATCTGAATTCATTTATCAGTGTTTAATTTATGCGAAAGCAATCTTGGAAAACCAGCAATAAAACTCAATTTGAATATGGCCATAATACACGCTATAAATATATCATTGTAAATCCTAAAGCGCGGCTGAGTTATACGAAAAATCGATCATATTGTAGGTCAATATACTATCATTGTAGCTCAAAAACGCATATCCCGATTTAAAAAATCTCCAGCAGTCGATTTTTCATTTTAATTTGGAGAACCAATATAAAGTTGCTGTATGGCTAAAATTGTGATTTTTCAATCGTGCGTTTGTATGGCAGCTTCCATTTATATAGTAGATACGGAACCCTAATCTTATCAGCTGTTACAACCGATGAATAAAACAGATTAACGAAAGATTTTTGATATCAAACTAGGTTTTATTTAGATATCCATGATGAATTGATGACTTCGAAAGAGATGCCATGACTTTTAGTAATATCTTTTTAGATAAATGCAAGAGTGTTGCGGAGTCGGGTTGGCGCTAGCACAATTTCGAGAGAGTCGAAGAGAAAACATGTCAATCCCAAAAACTCACTGAACAATTTTATTTCTACCGCGTCTAGCCTATTTATGCTGCAAAACGTTTCCTTTAGGTGAGTTCCGTTTGCTGTTTCCTTGCTGCGTTCCCAGAGCCCACGCCTGTTTCCTTTTGCTGTTTCCGCAACGACTCTTGTAAAGCACGGCGAATGCTGAAAACGGCAGTATTTCAGGATTATTGCGGTACTTCTTTACTTAGCAGTTTTTCAGCCTTTATAACCTCCCCCTCCCCCTTAATAAGTTTACCAATAACACTTTGAGCGTGCTAACGCGTGATAGGGTTGGAATTGTGTTAAACTCAGAATCGTTAGCCGGTATCCTGGTCGAAGGATCAAATATTTAATAAGTTGACGTTTGGTGGACTGGCAACTAAGTTCTTATTTGACATAAAAGAATATAGCGGTTGCTTGATATTATAAACAAGATAAGATGGATTTACCGCATGAATTTCAACGTTTCAGCTGGAAAGAATTCCCGGAAAAAAGTAGAATAATTCCTGGTGGTCTAAAATATAGAGTTGTATGGACAACCGGGAATTAGATTCTTCTTTCTCTGGCTTTTTATGATGTCAACGTGACGAGGAGTAGTGACAGTACTCTCGGACATACGGTATATTGGAAGCCCTTACGCACGGACAGGTTTTTGCATGTCGTCAGCTCACGCCATCATCCCTAACATCTACATTCGGTGCAAAAGTCGCTAATGAATCGAGCACGGGATGTAGAGCATTTTCAACGAGAGATGAAACATGTCAATAATGTCCTTAAAAAAGATGTTTACGAAAAACATCACAAGATACGTACACGATCCAATATAGAGGAAACTCATACACCGAGGAGATCACAAGCACTCTTATCATTCGTCAATGGCGTGACAGATCGAATGAGTATGATCGTAAATAAATTCGACATGAAAACGATCTTCAAATGGACTTAAATTATAGATAGATCCTTGAGGCCTACAAAAAACAACAGGACAACAGCGGATGACGAATGACAGCGCTCCACTCTATCCTGGACAACGGCGATTGCAACATCGCCGAAACGTCGAGTGCTACAAAATTCACGCTGTAAAGAAGTTTTATCTTGTTTATATATTCCAGTTATAGCTAATTGCAGATATTTTATTTTATGTTTTATCTTTTTTTTAAAATACAGCAACGATTACAAAATTTAAAAAAAATACAAATATAATAAAACGAGACGAAAAAAGAAATTATAAAAAAAAATAAACATAAATAAAGGAGAAATAAATTGACGTCAAATTGTTTGTGTTTCTAATTTCTAAAATTATCCCTGTGTCTATATTCTTACCTCTGTGTGCTTGCGATATCTAAGAGTGTCTATATGAGGCTTTGTGAGTGTGTGAGGGTCTGTAAGTGAGGGTCTGTGTGCGAGTGTGTGTGTGTTTCTGTGTGTGAGAGTGTATGTGTTATGAGTGTGAGTGTACATATGATTGATAAAATATTTTTTATTTATAAATTTTTAATTGTTTCTACGAAATTTGATTATTGTGATTAAATATGTTTATATTTTTATATTTTTGTTATAAAACAGCATACCGCATATTATAATAATAAATAATAGAGAGTTGCCATCATAGTTGGTATTGTATTTTGGGATGTGGAAAGTTAGTGGATTCTTTGTGCGGCGGGCTAGTGCTCTCAAGTAAATATTATACTTATAGGATATATGGACTACCTAATTCCTAATGGGCAATTTTCTACATGAGTGACATGTCTGATACTTCTCGCCGGCTTTCACATTCTGAACTACTTCAGAATGTGATTCGACCGAAAGAAACGAACATTTAAATGTTGAAAGAATCGTTTAGGAATCCGCCTAATTCTTACCTTATATGGATCATATTGAGTGGACCAAATGCTGGAAGCGAATTATAAATAGACTATGAAAACATGCGAAACACATTGTCTTGAGAGAGTTACTCTTAAAATGGTTCGCAAATCCTATAAATCCTAGGCTACTTATACGCCCGTAATATGAAAGCGAAAAATATTGCGATTGTTTGACATTATAAATAAGATAAAAACGAATTTACAGCCTGAAGTTTGTAATGCCTGACGTTTCGGCGAGGTCGCAACCGCTGTTGTCTAGGGTAGACTGAAAGAGCTGTCAATTGCACCGCGGGTAGGCCGCATACCGTCGGGTGTTACAAACTTCACGCAATACTAAACGCTCATCCGACGGATTGCTGTTTGTCAAATGAAAGTTTTTGGTCTAATAAAATCCCTAGATAGTGTAACTTGTATAGTTTCTGCATTGTAGTGCAACTAATTTTACAAATACTTGTAGGCAGATTAACTTTTCTCTTAAACGTGGTCTTATAATATTTGTCTACAATTATCGTAAGTTTGTACTGATTAAAAAAAACACAAATATACGAGTATGCCTTTTTGAGCTCTCTCCTAGCATCAATAAGTCTTATTAGTAAGTCTGCAATTGGAAGTATGTCATCAGCAGAGGTTGTTAATTTTGACACTTTAAAAGTCCACTAAAAACTCATATTTTTAATATTTGGACGAAATACGTCACCTTGTCGCAATTCCATCATTTGGTGTCTAACATATTACAATTCAATTATAGCATTTAATTTAGTGTCTATGCAGCATATTTCTAATTTTAATTCAATACGATGGATGTGCATATTTGTAAGTATCGCTTTAGAGATCGTGTATTTAAATTATGTCAGGCCCGTTAATGGCAATGTCATGTTTTTGTATTCCACATGATAGCACGGCGATGCAGTATGGCGTAAATTGCTTTACCCCGTGATCTATGCAACTTTGCGATAAATAAAATGCAGCGTAAATAAAAATATAAAAAATACTGATTTTTGGAAGCAGTGGTAAATGCTGACGATTTCGCTAGAGGGCATTCGAAAATGAAAATGGGCATTGAAAAACAAAAAAAAAGGTGCCTACAATTTTATACAATTTTTTTATACTTAAGTATACAAAAATATAATACATATACAAATGCCACAAATAAAAGTGCCGTTTCACGGATGTTATTACGATCTTGTCGCCTTGCCACCCCGATTTGAGACTCAAAGAATTTAGGACGTAAACAATTTTTTGATCCAGACACGCCACTACCCGACAGAGTCCAACCTAAATCAGCGACAAGCTAGTGGAGTTCCAGTTTTGGAATGACTATTATTTCCACTAGACTGGTAACCGTTCGAGGTGTCTAGTGTGAACCCTCTACCCGTTGCAAGCAATAACAACTCATTGCGGCCTTCGCCTGCAGTAGTACGTCGTGTGGTCAATACTGGTCAACGGGCTATATTAGAGGCAGGTGACAACAGGTCAGACTCTACCCAATGTATTAGAAAAATTACATTTCCAGATTACGCCGGTAATCCACCAGAGTTTAAACGTTTACTATTAAGAGTTGTCAATCACTACAGGCGGACCCGCCACCCCAGGTAGTTATGACGATATCAGATAATTCTTTTTCCCATGGAGTGAACGCAGAGGCTTAGGAACCGAGCTAACAATCCCGCAAGAGTCCAACGCCTAACCGCGAGGCACTGCTAAGTAAAACCAGCGGGCCGAACTCGCGCCCCAACTATCACATTTTGACGGATTTTTCCGTTCTCCAATATTGTCACGGATTCAACGTCGGCCTCTACCTGACGTTAGCGGTAATTCATATTTGAATTTATCGCGGATCAGTTTTGCTCTTTACCCGCCAATGTCACTGGGAATCGGGTAGCAATCGGACTTTTCTAAGGATATTTGACAATAGGTCAACAGCTACCCCCGCTCTTTAGGAAACATACATCTCCAGATCACTTCGGTTATTCGCCGGATTTCGTAATCGTGGCTGACACAGCCTATCCCGGTCGAGGTGACCCCTTAATCCGCATTTCTGATCCCAACCGCCTCCGACTGCAGGTTACAGCCGGAGGCAGAGTTCCCAGCGGCCAATGACAGGTTGTACCTCTTCGAGGAGGCTGCCGGATGAAAATTAAACCGTGAGTAGGGCCGAACAAGGTAAGACAAAGAAGGCCATCACCATCCAAGCTGCGCGGAACCATTAGGAACCTTTAAATGTTTTTACAGAGTAGGTACACTGCCCAGAGCTCGCCTGAGGGAATTCTACGATAAGCTGAACATCGAGTTTGGCCAACCTAAAAGAAAACTGGTCTTGAAGATCAAACTTTATGGAACCATTATGCTCCTTTAGCCCTGCCACATATCCACAGCTAACATTCTCCGGGTCTTCCTCAGGGTCCAAATTTTATTGAGAAGAGTTACCTACTTAAGACAGTCGCTTATCCGAAGTGTCTGTGGTAATATTTCTTTACATCCAAGGGCGTGAAGGAAGAGGGCAGTGTTACTAATATTGATTATAAATTTATGGGCTTAACTGCTTCGGAATTATTAACGATATCCATTCAATTTACACATTGTCGAGTTTAGCATTGTAGGCTCGGTAATATTGGGCACGGTAACTCAAAGTGGGCGCCTTTCAGCCCCATGTTAACGTTTACAAACCCTATACAATTATAATATTGCATATAATAAAAAGAAACACTATTTTTGCATTCGTTGAACTTTACTCTATTTTCCTCTAATAGCAGTGGCGTAGCTTGGTGGTCAAAGGCCCTGGTGATAACTGTTTTACTAGTATTAAGCCGTAGTAGGAGTAGTAACAAGTTGTGGAGATTTTGGTTTGATCAAAAATCTGTGCAGTTTGGGTAACTTTTGCTTAATTTCTATCCTTTCCCGTTGCTGTTTTCGCTTAGAAACGCCAGTACTATTATTTTGTTAATGTTTTTTTCTTACTTTGCATCTCTGACTCCACTTTACACATCGTCCACAAACGCAATAAAATAAAATTCAACTAATTAATTGAAATACTTCTAGTTTTTGTGCTAATTGAAACAATACATACGCATAATGCACGAACGTATACATACATACAATCGTGTGAACGCAGAGACTTTGGGACAAGACAAGTCCACCGTCTAATTACGCCATCAAGCTCGTGATAGGTCAACGCCTTACCGCGAGGCACTGGGTAGTTAACCCAGCAGGCAATCTCACGCCCTCACTAGCAGATTTCGCCGGGTTTCTCCGTCCTCCAGTCTGGTCGCAGGTTCAAAGTCGCTTGCGCTTCCTCTGCCTGATGTTAGCGATAAATATATAAATAGAATCGAGCGCATTCAAACGAAGTTCGTGAAATATCTCTGCTTCCGTCTGAAAATCCCATACAGCTCATCTAACTATTTCAATTTATGCAAGAAATTTCATATCCTCCCCTTGATTAAGCGACGTGAAACCGCGGAATTGATCTTTTTGCTAAAAATCACCTAAAATAATATTAACTGTCCCGACTTACTACATAAAATTATCTCCGTGTTCCTACCAAACCCTGCTCTTCATGTTCCATATGCTGGTACCAACTATAGGCAAAATTCATTTCTGTGGCGAAAAAGTGACAATTTCAATGATTTGATTAAACGATTTAACTTTGATCTATTCTGTACGAGTAATAACTCAGCTAGGCAGCGGCTGAACAGTGAATTCTTTAGCACTAATTTCTGAATATTTTTTGATGTATATTTAACCAATAGCTTTAATTGAAAGGTCACATATTATTATGTTTCTACAACGCTACTTAAAAGTGAAAACATTTAATTGGCTCTCTGTTATACTACTCCGTCTTTTTGTTAAATTATAATTAGCTGATGGTTTTCCTAAAAATAAATAAATAAATAAATCAGTTCGAGTTTATTGTCGGCCATGGAGCGCTTTACCCGTCTGTTCACACGGGATCGGGTGGCCAAGGGGTCGTTTCAAGAGTAGCTGACCATATGAAACCGAAGACTATCGCGGTTGTTAGACATTATAAATAGGACAAAACGAAATTACCGCGTGAAGTTTGTAGAACCAATGTGCTACAAACTTCGAGCGGTAAATTCGTTTTATTTATAATAGCAGACATCAGGTCAGCAACCACCCTCGCTTTTTAAGAAGCGTATAAGATTGTTTCCAGTCGTGTGTCAAAGGTTTCGGACAGGTCAATAAAAACACCCACGATTTTATTTTAGCATCTTCTATTCTTACATTTTCTGTTACTATTCGCTAGTGCCCTGTGGATAAAAAGTCTCTTTAAGAAAAATGTCGTTTCATTTCGATTAGCCTTTGTAATTCATCCTGCCGGAGGGTTATGATTTAAGTTTCGTCATTACGGCAGTTAACACCGTAGTATGAACGGCTAAGGGAAATGGGGGGGGGGGGGGGGACGTTATAAAGCGCGCGGGTGACACTGGAGACCCACAAGAGAGAGGACTAGCGCCGAAATTTCGCCAAATTATATCCGACGAACTCTCATTGCGCCTCTTCGTTGGGTCGGGATGATGTTACGCTAATTTTTATAGCGGCATAAGCAACCTTGTAAAACTCGAGGGACCAGATTAAAGCGGAAATGAGAGGAAGAGAAATTTGGAAATTTGGTTGAAAATTTGGTGGTGGTGAGAGCCAGGCAGCCAGGTTGGATACTGTCAGGAATAGGGAAAGGAGTTCCTTGCCCTCCTAGTCTTCCTTGACTGCTCTGCTGATGGGTAGCAATCTCAGACGCTGGTATAGTTCTGTTGATGAACTCTCGAAATGCACGATACTCATGAACTCGATTTCTATTATATTTTTTTCTGTCATGGACAGATTAAACGATCGCGTTATGTTGATTGAGAACACACCCGCAATATTATCGAATTCGACCGCACATACATTGCTCTTACGTTAATAAATTGTACATACTCAATAAACTTAGTGCCATACGCCAGTCACGTCATGAGAAATGAGAAATACAAATTGCTCCAGATCATTATGCAAGGCAAAATCGCTGGAAAGAGAAGCGCCGTTAGGAGGCGGCATTCGTGGCTAAGGAATCTTCGGGACTGGTTTGGGTGCAGTACCACCTCGCCATTCAGAGCAGAAGCCTCTAAAGTGAAGATAGCTATAATTTTGTCCAACCTCGGAGTGGAACTCGAAGAAGAAGAATAAACGGAGGGGATACAATATTAGAATAGAAATATTGGAAATAAAGAGGGATAGGGTTTTAGGACACTCAATGCGTGTCCAAAGGGAGTAGAGAATACACCCGTTTGAGAGCGAAAAGAAATAGGTACTACAAAATACCGTTAGAGTGGTTGTCCTTTCATCTAACTAAATGCATGCCTGGTGTGGAAATGGCTGCTCGAAACGTAGTATTTCTACATTTTTTCAGCCACCGCGTGTTTATTAATCCTACCAATTCACAATCAACTGTGATTGGCGGGAAAAAAATGTTAACGCTGATTGATCTATCTTCATTGCCTCCACGTCAAATTGACCCCAACGCCAACGAGTATTCAAGAGTTGTAAAAAAACTTGGATTTAGTTATCGACCATATACACTTTCATGGCAGGCACAAATCACTGAAATCAGTAATCGCATTTATTCAGGATTTTACAACCTGCGATGGTTGTAAACCTTCCACTAATATAAAGCAGACTTTAGTGCAAACGCTTTTACCACCTATCCTCGATTATGCGAACGTTGAATTCCTCGGTGCAAACGAAGCGATTTTCGATAAGTTAGAGCACTTACAGAATGTCTGCCGTTTCGAAATTTCTTCACCTACACATCCAATCCTTGTTGCACAACGTGCTCAACAACGTCACAGTCATTTAAAGAATAAGATAGCTTTACATGATTACTTAACTCAAGCAAGAGAGAAAGAATAAAAACATTTACATGCTGACTTGCCGTATAGTGATAACCGCAATTGAGTTGGAATTTCAAAATCAAATAAATTTGTATTTAAGGCCGTGTTATCCTTCTTTAAGAATCAGCTATTTATTTGTCTTGTTTATATTGTCTGTTTTTAGTAATATTGTCTGTTTTTGCTCCAATATTTTCGTTTGTGCAACCGTGGTAAAGTTGAAAATTTGTATTATTTTCAAATATGAGATCATGTGCTGGTGTTTTCTATTACAGCTTCTTGCACTCTGGCTATAAAGCGATGGAGAAGCACGCAGACCTTGTTCCAATACAGTTCAATTTTTTGCAAAATTTAGATAACTTTTTACAAGGGAAAAATTCAAGTTTAAAGAGTCGGTGAAAAACGCATTCAGATCATTCATTGGTTCCTGTCCAGTAGAGTTTTACAGCAGAGGAATTAAGCAACTGCCATTAAAATGAAAAATCTACTTATATAATAGGGGACAATATTTCTAATAATTAAATGTATAGTTTCCATACAAAGTTTTTGGCCTTAAATTTCCTTTACAGAACAGCAACTCCATAGGACCCAATATTATCGAGATTCTTCTGGGTGTGATACTATAATCAATAGTAATTTTATTCATACCGAAAAATTTTATATTTTACAAATAATTTTCACAGCTTGATGTCGTATGGCATCTTGCTGTGGGGTCATGCTGCTGACGCTGATAAAATATTTATACTACAGAAACGAGCCGTCCGCGCTATTTATAAATTGGGTGCTAGACAGTCGTTACGGGGAAAATTTAAAGAAATCAATCAATTTTGACACTTGCATCTCATTACAACTATGAAAACTTAATGTATGTGCATAAAAATAAAGAACTGTTTTTAAAAAACTCTGATAGGCATGCTGTCAATACTAGAAATAAAAATAAACTTTCTGACCATAAAAGTCGACTCTCCAAAACCACAAAATCATTCAAAGGGCAATGTATACGCTTTTACAATAAAGTCTCACTAAACATGCAAAATTTATCTGTGATACAATTTAAGTCATTTACTAAGAAGAAGCTGTACTCAAAAGGCTACTATAAAATAAACGATTATCTAGACGACGAAGACCCTTGGAAATAAAATGGTTACCTCGATGATTAATATCACGTTATATGTCATTATAATTTGTTATAGTTACAATAATTTAATTTTTATATCATTTGTGTATGTTAGTATGCATTATTGACGTCTAAAAGTTACGATTTCGTACTATTTTGAATAAAAAACTTATGATTATGATTATGATAATCACAATATTTAAATAATTTTTGAGTTTCTCAAAAAACAGAAAAACAATTATAAAAAATATATAAAATGATCGTAGAAAAGTCTACCTACTATGCGAAAATTCTCTAAATTAAATAAGAAAAAAGTACGTATATAAATTTAATGTAAACTGAGGCGCCAACAGTTATTTGCTAATTATATATAGATATCTATTTATGTACATAGATAGTTAAGTACTTCAGGCGAACGCCCCGTTATCCGTCGACCGCAGACCGCATGGCTACATGAGCGATACATTAATATTGGACGAGTACCCAAATGGCCCTACGATCATAAGTGCGACACACATTGCACATTACAGAGCAGTAGGGGATACTGTAAAGCTGGTAACACTTGCTATCCGGTAGCTTGAAAATGCGTGTGAATTTTGAATCAACGCAACGTTTAATTGTATATATATAGTTTTACCTTCCTTTTGTCATATATTATTTATTAGTTCTATAAATATTTGTTGTTTGTTAAAATAACAAATAGGTTGTGTCACCCCAAGAATTTCCCGGCAAGCATACAACCCCGCTGCTCGCCAAACTCCCTAACCCCCTACCCCCCCCCCCCTAAGACTTTGGATATCTATTAAAGTACTCTAGATAAGGCGGGATAGGAACCACGGAAGAAAAAGAATATCGAAAGAAAAATAATATTTATGTCAGGAGCTGTATACATCCTTACTTGGTCTATTTTCATCGAAGTTAAAAGATTATTTTGGAAGAAGAATATTTTGGACGAAACCACCCCTAACTACCCCCCCCCCCCCCTCCCCCTCCCCCCACGACAGCAAAGTATTTTTGTAGTATTGACGTGGTATTAAAATGGCTATTTTCCAATATGGCTAGTTTCTCGGCTAGCCTCGGGCGGCTCGACGTTATTATATGATTAAAATGTATGTCAGAATCTATTTACTTTATATCGCTTTTATCATAGATATTTGCAACAAAATTTAATCTGTGTACCGAATTTCAAGTCTTTAAGTCCAATATTTTGAGATTAAGGTATGACTAGCGCGCCCTCTGATGAACCGATTTCAACCACAAATCTTGCCATGACCAAATGATGCCTGCATGCCAAATTTCAGCTAAATCGGACGAAGCGTTTGGGCGCTATCGTGGACGAATACACACAGACAGACACACAGAAGTGCGTTCACAATACTTTCCTTGTCAGGTAAGTAAAAAGGCCAGCCGCATGGTAAAAACTGGCTATGTTAAAATTTGCGCCGTTACCGTAAAAGGTATAAAGGTTAAAAAAAATAATACCAATCCATAGATGGTCCAGATGGGCAGACACCATGGCCAGGTCTTTGTTTACTTTCCAACGTCCTAAGTTTGTTTATTTATTTAATAATACTTGCACAAAGGAAAGTACTTACAATGTTACCGAAGCAAAAAACCATCTAACGAAGCTTCTCAGGCCTGTATCTAGATGCCCATGATAGCATAAAATGATGGAGATGGTGTAAAAAACACAAACATTTGGTAATTCGAAAACAAAAAGAAGAGAAGGGAAAATGAAGGAAGAATAAAAAATAAACCTCCACCGTTTTACAATAAAAAATTGTGTGGCACTCGGGGACTGCCGCGGTAAAGCTATCGCATAGCATTTTTAACAACTTATGCAATTATAATTATTTATTTATTTTATTTTTTCTTATATCAGATAACTGCGCTCTATCGGAAAACGTTGAAATTATTCATCCTTGAATAATTTCAACGCATCGAATCATTTGCGGCTGCGGAAGCAAATGATTCGGAATAATTTAAACGTCTTCCGATAGAGCGCCGCGCCCGAATTTTTTATTCGATAAAGCAAAAAAAACAGATTTCTCGAAAAAAATCGTAGATAAAAAGATAGATAATTAAATTATCTTTAAAATGGTGCAGGTTTCATAATAATACGCCAGATAGTATTTGCGTAGTAGTCGTTTTTGTGTTCGGTTAGACCTAATTTCACAAATTAATTACACTATGTAATATAAACAAAATCTAAAATATTCAAAGCTAAGAATATTAGGAAAATGTTCTTGTTTAACATATATTTTTTTCGAATCGTAAGCAGTACTCGTTTAGACGTAATTATCAGTTTAAAATAATTAATTTTCGTTAAGAAATTTCTTCATTCGGTCGCCGCGCTGGCCTAGGCCCGCGATAAAAGCTATGCAATAGCTTAATATATTTTTTATGGATATAAGTAATTAAATTCACCACACATGATGTGATATAATAGAGTATGTATTTGTATTGTATTTATAAAATAAATACAATTCATAAATAGACACAAAATGTACATACATCGATAGTAAGATTTTTCTCCTCATACAGGAGTTAGGTTTGCAAAAGGCTACTTTTTACAAATTAATTGAATGCAAAACAAGACCTTATATAATAATAGGATAATTTCGGTTGGAGTTGAAATTTCAAAATTTGACCTAATTTTGAGAGAACTGAAAAATGTATTATCAATTCAAATGAAAATCAATATGGCCTGCAATAATGACCACTTAAATAACGAATTCTTCTCTTATTTGTTAACAGCCATTGATCCACCAGCGATATTACCAATGTCGCAGCCATTGCTGAGCTTCCTTCAGACACATTGATATGTAGTACTTCTGACACATTGATATGTAGGTATTAACATGTATTAAGTACTCAAAACCTCGTTAGTATCCGGCGGTTGCATGGGGTGGCTCACTGAGCGGTGGATAAAACAATACGCGAAAATACTATGTAATGCCGCAGCAGCGGGTCAAATAGATTAAGATCCGGTTGCATCATTTCTACGTTCATCCGAAATTTACATACCATACGGGGTGATAAATCACGGTCATAAATGCGCCACAAATATGCCTAGCGAAATCTTGCTACAAGTAATTTTATTTTTCTATAAAACAGGTCTCGTAGCCAGGTCAAATATTACAATGTAATCTATACTAATATTATAAAGAGGTAAAGTTTGTGATGTTGTAGGAAGTAATCTCTGGATCTACTAAACCGATTTTGAAAATTCTTTTACCAATAGAGAGCCACGTTATTTGTGAGTGTCATCGGCTATATAATCGAAAAATGAAAAGACTTTTTCGTGGTAGTCGAATTTCCAATGTAAGTCGGAAAAAACGGTCGAACGAAAACGTTTCTAACTAACGCTGCCTTAACGATGAGAGATATATGATTAAGTTCTAGAGAAAAGTTGTAGAGCTTGATAATGCCTACTAAAAAGTCAGCGACAGCATATGTCTAACTTTTATATTTAAGTAACAAAAAGTAGTATTTTATATTAAAAAAATAATTTTAATCGTTAGGTCATGTTTATTTGTCATATTATCAACAATTATGAATTATTATCAAAATAAGTAAATTTATCGTCTCAAGCGTTTAAAACAAAAGTCTTTTCCCTTTTACTGCATAAATGGTTAAAGAGATAAGACACTCACAAATAAGACACTCACAAGAAGACACTCACAAATAACGGTAATATAGTCAAATTGGCATGCAAATACATACATACATATGCAAGTAAAAATATAAACCATCTTTTGGCAGTCAGGAAATAAATCATAGCACTCAGTACTAACCAAACCACAATCATAATTTCATCACAAGTAAAAAGTTTTACCGCCCAACGAAGTGGGCACGGGTCAGCTAGTTATTATATATTATATGATCTAAGTATGATTACAATGTAATTATGATATATTTATAGGACGATATCTCGGTGTGTAATGAACCAATAACAACCAGCCGAATAAATCCAGATAGCTAATACATGTAAGATTCCCATTATTACGGCGGTATAAGTAATCCTGGGTAAGGCGGACAAAAACCAGGCTTCAGACGTGGATTTTCAACGCTTATTTTGACGAATTATATGATTATAATTCGCCAACAACTAGTCTTCAAAACGAACCTCATTTTCTATACGTTTTCGATTTTTGGCTTGCCTGCGGAATCGACATCAATAGGGGGAAATAATAGGTCAAAGTCAATGTAACTTCATTTTTTACACGACCGCCCAACAGAAAAGGAGTGTAATGTGTTCATTGTTCATCTATGTATGTTTTCCGTTTCTTTATTTCCCCATACCTTCTAAACGCTCAAACCGATTTAGAAGTATGTGGTATTGTTAGAATAGTTATGTCATTCCGAGTGTCATAGGGTACCTTAACTGTCCCAATATAAAGTAAATAGTTGTCTAAAAGTCCAAATCTCCAAATGTCAATAAATTAACATAAATAAATCGTGTTTAGTGTCAAACGAAAGATCTGATCGAGTACATCCGGAAATATACATGTATGTATATGGATATATACATGAACCTCAAATATTTCATTAAATAAACGTAATAAAAAAAATATAAATAAAATAGTTCACTTTCTCTAACGGCAGTCGTGTTTTTTATTCTTTTTTATATATTTAAGTACTTGTTACTAAATGAGTCTCCATAGCTACATATTATAAGAGGCGTACACTATATTATAAGTGTAAGAGGCGTACACTATATTATAAATTTATTGACATTTGGACATTTAGACACCTACTTACTTGATATATAGATGGTTAATGTGCTCTATGACACTCGGGATGGCATAACTACCTAACGATATCACATTCTTCTAAATCGGTTTGAGCTTTTTGAAGTTTTATTTTATTTTATTTTATATATTTTTTTTGTTTTTCGGAAAACTTACAGCGTTTTATACTTAATGCTAACACATATTATACAAATTTAAGGCCAATTAAAAGTTTTCAAAATTAAACAAAATCTTTTGTTACAGCGCAATGAGCTATGAAAAAAATGCAGGTTTAAGTAAGGGGAAAGGGATAGGGAAGCCACATTATGAGTTATCTAGATGTATTTAAGATGTATGATGTTATATAACATACATATATATATACCAACATACAGGTGCACAAATAATAAATTAATAAAAATAATACGATAAGGTAATAATAAAATATAAAAGTACAGTTAATATACATATATATAATATACATCACAATGTATTTATAATGTTAATATACATATGAACTTTTATAGAAAATATACTGGCTAGAAAGCATTGTTATAGTGTAGCAACCATTACGACAGCCTACGTACCTAACGGACGAAGAAATACCAATCAAACCCGAAGGCTGTTTATGGTATTTCTAATTTCTTTGAAGCAAGTATTTGAAGATAAATTAAAAATATCCAAACATTGAAAGTTTAGGTTATGTGATCGAAGTGTTCTATAAAAATACATATTTTGACCATAATTGGTATTGACTCTCGGTAGATAAAATAAATCGCGAGCCCTTGTCTTATTATTTGGGATTCGGTAGGAGATTCTGCAAACAGAATAGGGACTGTCTATTTTTTTATTAATAATATTGTACAGAAAATGTATATCATATTGGAGGCGCCTATCCTCGAGTGAGTCCATGTTATGACGGTTAAGTCTCTCTGAGTAACTTTTGGAGGTTTGAAACGATTTGAAATCAGAAGTTATGGTGAAATAAAGAAACGAAAAAACCCTGAACACATTACACTCCTTTTCTCTTGAGCAGTCGTGTAAAAAGGTTCATTGTAACTGCTTGGACAGTTCACTTATCATAGCATTTATCTATGGTTTTTATTAAATTTTGTAATTAATGAATGTCTAACTATCGAAAATAAATAAAATTAAACGAATGAAAAATAAAATATTAGAACATCCGGATCTCGGATTTCAGCTCGTTATTAAATAACGCGCAAATGTTCCAATTGGTCGGTGTCGCGCCCGGGAGATTCACATGTCGGCCTGTCCTCTCATTGTATACAAATTAACGAACTGTTTGGCGGATACAAGCTCGTTAGGGGGAATCCGCAGGGTAGGGGATGGAAACGAAGCCAGACATTCGTAACGCGACGCGTTGGATTTTTGTCGGTCGTACGCCGCAAAATTTGTTAATGATTTCGGTGGCGTTTTGGGATAATGCAAGAGCTGTACGATTAATCACGTGTTGATATAAATTGCTATGAAAGACCTTCATATTCAGGGTTGGATGCCCATGGAAACGGTAAAAAAGCACCCGCACAATTTGACAACCTGTAAATATATTAAAAAGAAATAAAAAACAAGACTGCCTTTAAAAAAAGTTTACTACTGTATTTATAATTATTTTTTTACTGTTTTTTCTTCTAAATATTTGTGGTTTATATATTTATCCATATAGATACATATATATTTACTTTCATTTGCCCCTAATACGATATATTTAAGTTAATATATTGACATTTGGAGACTTGGGCTTTAGACAACTCTTTACTTGATATTATGACAGTTAAGATATCCTATGACACTCGGTATGTCGAAAGGGTTCTAACAATACCACATACTTCTGAACTGTTTCGAGCGTTTAGAAGTTATAGTGGGATAAAACATGGAAAACATATATTGATGAACCCTGAACACATTACTTTCTTATTTTGTTGGGCGTCGTGTAAAAATACCGAACAGTGCCTGGCAGTGCTAGCAACTCTAAAAATGCTATCAGCGGCATAAAAACGTGCGAGAAAGCGCTAAATCTAGTGATAACTGCTAAATATCGACCCAATGACAATTTTACGGCCAATAATACAAAAAACTAAAATAGAAGTACTCCTATAAATGACCTTTCATGGCAAAAAATCTCGCCCACGCAGTAAATACCATTTATAATAAAAATTAAAATATAGGTACATATGTTTTTAAAATAGCACTCACTTACTTATGTATAATCGCATGAGCAACTAGAGTTGTCAACTACAACGGGCAAACCCGTCACTCCAGAAAGTTTTAACGAAATGTATCGTTCTGTCTCCCGTGAGGTGAGCGCAGAAGACTTAGGACAAAACAGTCCACCGTCAAGCTCCGCCACCTGCCCGACAGAGGTCAACGCCTTACGGCGAGGCACCAGGAAATATACCCAGCGGGCAGCCTCGCACCCTAACTACCAGTTTTGACAGGATATCTCCGTCTGGAATTAACCTTCAGGATACCTCCGTCCTCCCGACTGGTTACGGGTCTGAAGTCGCTTACGCGACCTCTACCTGTTGTATTACAGCAGTAATTCAGTTAGAATTTATCGCGGACCTGTGCGTTCTTTGTCCGTAGTGCCACACGGGATCGAGTGGCTCAAAGTAATTTCAAGAGTGGCATGACAACAGGTCAACATCCACCCCCGCTGCTTAGGAAACAGTGTATTTACAAAGTCTCCAGACCCCTTCAACAATTAGTCAGAATGCACAACCGATTGGCTTCGCCGACCGGTGCGCAAATCGTCCAGTGGCGACGGGGTGCAATCCCGCCGCGAGAAACCGGTCCACCAGCTCTGAGGCCTGAGACACGGGAGTCTTACCAGGGGTAGCCTTCCACTCGAGGAGGCTACTCGAATAGGAACTGAATCGTGAGTTGAGCCGATCCGAGAACAAAATAGATCTTGTGGCCCAAGCTGAACGACACCGTTCACCACCCTACAAGCCTATCATATCGGTCTTTACTTACGCTTCAGGAACATGGACTTTGGCCAATATGGATGAAAATGGATTACATGACCTAACGAAAAATACCCCGCCGGATCTTCGGTGCCGTGCAGAAGGATGATGTGAGGAGAAGACGAACATCAAAGACATGTATAACCTGTATAATGATGTACATACATGGTGTCAGATTCACCTCAGGAAGTTTTAACGATTAGTCGTTCTATCTCCCTGGAAGTGAGCGCAGAAGACTTGGGGACAAAACAATCCACCGTCTAGCTACGCCACGAGCCCGTAAGAGACCAACGCCTTAACCGCGAGATAGCCAGGAATGTTACCCGGCGGGCCGACACTCGCGCCCTTACTTCAAATTGTGACCAGATTACTCCGGTCTCTCGATTGGTTACTTATATATGAATAGTTACTCTTATATGAATATATTGAGATGTCAATCACAACGGGCGAGCCCGTCACCACAGGACGTTTTAACGATTATTATTTCTATCGACCTGCAATGAGCGTAGAAGACTTTGGACATAACAAATCCGACGTCTAGCTATGCCACAACCCGTTAGAGTCCAACGCCTTACCGCGAGTAGCCAGGTATGTTACCTGGCGGGCGGCACTCGCGCCCTAACTACCAATTGTGTCCAGATTTCTCCGGTCTCTCGATTGGTTCCGAGTTCGAGTTCGCTTACGCAGTCCTCTCCCTTATGAAGCGGTGAAACGGAGTACACCGAATCTATCGCGGACCAAGGCGTCCTTTGCCCGGCTGTTTACCCAGGATCGGATGGCCAATGGTCAATTCAAGAGCAGTTGCCATAAGGTACACAACCACCCCCGCTCTATAGGAAACAATACAGTTCCCAGACTCCCCCGACTGTTAGTCGGAGAGCACAATCGATTGGCTTGCGCCGCTCGGTGCGCAGACCGTCCAGGAGCGCCAGAGGTTTGATGAACGTGGCCACCTTAGGATTTTCATGACTCTAGGTCTTTCACGTTCACTCCATAAAAGACATAATGACTTGATGCCCCTTTATAACTCCCTGGATGGCGGGTTCACCCGTTGTGATACATAGCCCCAGTTGTATAAATTCCTTGAAAAGGATTTTTTGGACTAATTGTTATATACCGATATTCTATGATATTTTCGGTCTAACAACGTAATCCTTCTTGACTCCCTGTATCGGACGGTAATTGGAGAGGCCGAAAAACATATAAGTCGGTAATGAGTGCCTGGAAGCTGACGAGACGACGGCCGAATACGAATGTTGCTATTAGGGGTCGCCGCGTGCAGGTAACGACAAAACAGTCGCACATGAGCCGAGAGCGGGAAAATTATGAAAGCGGGGATGGACGAAAAGCGGCAATGGGCCACATCATTTATAAAAGGTGTGACGGTGGTCATTTCCAGCTGTTAGATGGCCCTCGTATATTTTACGTCAAGTTTATGCACTATTCGCCGTGTCTCATTTTGTTCTCCGAATACTGAAGCTTATCAATGACTTCCAGATACTTGATATCAGACAGCTTAAATCGATAGTCACTTATTTTCACCACGACACAGATCGGCATTCCAGCCGAGATCACAAACTCGACACAAGAGAAAAGCAAACCCAGACGCAAATTCGGACGAACACTAGGTTTGCACAGAGACATTATTTGTTTCTGGCCCCTCGGATGTATGATGCATTCCTTGCGACACTCACCGACGAGCAGAAGCTGAGAACCTGAAGAACCTGAGAACGTTCAAAGCTGAGGTCACAAAATGGTTACGTGCAAAAGCAGAGGCGAATGCGAAAGGCAGCTCATGGAAATTGTATCTTAAAATAATAAAAAAAAAAAAGTTTTTGCAATTATTTATTTTTGTCCATTTATATATTACTAGCTGCGCCCAGCGGTTTCACCCGCGTGGTGATGGAAAATTGTGATAATGATTATAGAAAACCATATATCTTTATAAATTATAGCCTATGTCTTATTCTGATGTGTAATCTATATTATTGTAAAGTTTCATCAAAATCAATTAAGTAGTTTTTACGTGAAAGACTAACAAACATCCATACATACATACAAACTTTCGCGTTTATAATATTAGTAGGATAGTAGGATAGAATTTAAATTTCGAGTCAATTTCTTAGATTGTTTTCCTACTTACTTGACAGTTATCGTTATATTTTAGATAATTCACGACATATCTTTATAAATTATAGCCTATGTGTTATTCTGATGTGAAAGCTATATTATTGTAAAGTTTCATCAAAATGCATTCAGTAGTTTTTGCGTGAAAGAGTAACAAACATCCATACATACATACAAACTTTCGCGTTTATAATATTAGTAGGATTATGTAAGTATAAATAAATTATATATTGAATATAGGTAGATACGTTTTGTATATATGTATGTGTGTGTGTATGTGTATATATATATTTATATGTATGAGTGTGTATTTATATATAAATGTATCTATGTATTATAATGCCTATGTAGGTAATTATCCTTTTATCCTTTTATTATTACCCCTTTACTAACTAAGATTAGATGTCTTTTTCTTCAAATTTTTCTTAACGATTTTGCTAAAAATTTTAATTATTTTAACCGAAAATTTATAAAAATGTGTACATGTACTATGTAACAAATATAAGAGTGGTATCACTCCAGACCAGACTGTAGTCTAGTGGAACTGATAAAATCCATCAAATCTGTGCTTTCTTTGTTTCGCAAACAATGATTAAGTATTTGCTCTTTTTTACACTGTATTATATATGTCAACATTGTAAATTTTTATATTGGATTTAAATAAATTAAAAATAAAAAAATATTTCATGTTTTTCAAACATCTTCTACTGTAAAACTGTTGCGGCTCGTTCGATTTTAAAATGAAAAAAACCATTTTTCATCTTATCTATTCGAAAAGGACGTCTTGGTTCGCCTTTAAGTGTGTCCAAAAGTGGTATTTTCTATAAGAAACTTTACAAGTGCGCCACTTTTTGAATTCGGAACATCTTACTCTTCAGCGCCGAAGGAATCGAAAGCAAATATTGTTTGAATAAAGACTGCCTGGTACGACGGCCCCTAGTCGCGCCGCCGACTGAATAAAAAAAAAACAAATGAAATTAAAAACGCGAAAACAAATGCCACTATCGCCGCGCCCATCTACATCCAAACAACGAGATTCACCGTCACATTTTCCTCAAAATGAGCCAGATTCGGGCATTATTTCAAACACGCAGAATATGAAATCTACAACAATCTCAATTCCTAATAAAACTGTAACAATAAATATTCATAATTGAGAAAATGTCTCAAATGTAATATAAGTGTTTAGTTGTTTTATTATTAGATAGTTTTTAATTTCAATTTAGTTGATACTCTATGTTTTATTAAATAATAATATTACAATAAAATATGAGGCGCCTTTTATTTTCTCATAGAGGGTGATGAAAAGTAGAGTGTATCACTCGGGCGCAAAATATTTTCGGCTCGGGCGCTCTTTTTTTAATCCCTCGCTACGTTCAGGATTCTACTAAAGAATCCCTCGCTACGCTCGGGATTCTACTCTAGAATCCCTCACCTCGCTCTGGATTCAAAAAAGCGCCCTCGCCGTAAAAATATTATTTTGCTCCCTTGTGATACAATTTACTATAAACAGTTTTACGTACGCTCAATACCGACAATCAAGTTTATTGTCTTCAAAGCCTTATAAGTAGTTGCTGCCTAAATAGTCTAAAATATATAAAAAAAATCGACTCTCTCGAAAAATTTTAAAGACTCACCACATAATTTATAATATTAGATACTTAAAGCTACAATCGGAATAAAAAATAATAATGCTAACCTACTTTTAAACATTTTGGCGTGAGAATTATCAATTGAGTCGTCATGAAATAGAAAATAATTTGGCCCTACAAATACAAAACACAATTTTTTTTCAGAGAAAAAAGTATATACAGTATAATAATAGTAAATAAAAATGAATACAATAGCTAAGTTTTTGTATTGGCTAGGGTTTCATTTACAAAGTATTTGTAAGTGGTTATGGAATTATTAAATATATAAATACTATTTAAGTGGGCGTTGTTAAGCTCCCAGCAGCGTGTGAATACTCCATTTCTGGAGGAATTAGTTTTAAACCGAGGCAATCGAAGAAAGTTAACTTGGCGCGTGGTTCTCATTGGGGGCGTTAATATTAATCTCGTACACCAGTCAAATATGCCATTCATTATTTTAAAAAGGCATAGAGCATAATTCACGTTGCGCCGATATGATACAGAATTTATTTTAAATAGTAGGGCGCCCCATTAGCATTACTGCAATAACGTTTGGTCTTGAAATTTAAATACAGAACGAATTTGTTTTGTATATTTTGTAATCTATATATATAAAAATGAATCGCCGTGCGTTAGTCTTGCAGGATCTCGGAATTTGATTGAAAAACATGACTCGACCGATTTGAATTATTTTTCTTTTGTTTTGTTTGCCTTGATTCAGGGGTGGTTTACAAAAAAAATATTTAGGAAAAACTTAACGAAACAACTGAAAATCGAAAAAATCCTAATTGGTCATTTTGGGAAATAGGCCACTTTCAACAGATGGTTGCGGCGATCCTATTGTTTGACAGCTGCGCCATCCATAACTGTTAATCATTCTATGCGATTGTGTAAAAATTCAATTTCAAAACACAAAAAAGTCGGAAAAGTCAAAAAAGTCGAAAAATGCAAAACAGTCAAAAAAGTCGAAAAACTCGGAAAACTCGAAAACGTCGGAAAAGTCGAAAAAGCCGAAAATGTCGAAAAAGTTGGAAAAGTCGAAAATGCATTTATATTTCATTATGTAAATTAAATACATTGAATTTATTTTAATTACAAACGACTTTCATTTAATCACTAAACGAAACTCAAACCGTACAGGATTTGGCCATATTATAGATTTCAATTAATTGGATTTGGAAGGTTGATAAGAACCAATAAACGCTTATGAATAGTTACAATCAAATCAATTTTAGGTGGTACGAAGTTCACCGGGTCATCTAGAATATGAACTTGATAATGGGGAGTCCATACTGGAGAGGCCAACTCAAGGTGCGATAGAACAAACGCATTGTATAACAATTTTTAATATTAATGGATCAGAGAAAGGTTTGGATGCGCGAATAATGAAACCAAGCATTTTGTTGGATTTTTCGGCAATTGCTTCGACAAGTGCCCGAAAACTTAACGTGACGTCTAAAACCACACCCAGGTCCTTGATAGAAATACACTTCGCGATAGGAAAATCATCCAACTAATATAAGAATTCAATCTTGTTTCTATTTCGCGTAAAGCTTATATGGAAACATTATGCTACATTCATTTTTAACACGCTTTTATTAGGTCGACCTGTATGTAACTATGTAATGGAATCTAAGGTAACTAATTTAACCATCTTCCAAAGATCGTAGCGTCATGAAAATTGGCAGCTGTATGTAGTTCTGATGACAATACAATAATATGGTACTGTCAAACTGATCTGATGATGGAGTCGGAAGATATGAACTGGAACTTCATGATGGAACATCGTATCATAGCTGTGTTTGGACATGTTAGAAAAGTCTTGGAATGAACCTTGACCACGATTAGGTTTCAAGGTCTGATGATGAAGCCGGAAGACAGGAACTGGCATTCCATGATGGAATATCGTATCATAGTCGTGTTTGCACTTGTGAGAAAGGTCACGCAATGGACTTTGAACACGATCAGGTTTCAAGGTTATAACAAACCTATTATATATTGACTTGTAAATATTGAGTGTAAGTAGTGTAAATTGTGACATAGGTGCGTGCGTGTATATTTTTTTTTGGTTTTTACGTGCATTTATAAAAGCGTGTTTTTAGTGTTTTTTTAAAAAACTATTAATTAAACTATTAAAGGTCACGCAAATGGACTTTGAACAAACCTTTTATATATTGACTTGTAAATATTGAGTGTAAGTAGTGTAAATTGTGACATAGGTGCGTGTACATTTTTTTTTGGTTTTTACGTGCATTTATAAAAGCGTGTTTTTAGAGTTTTTTTTTAAACTATTAATTTATTATCTTCCGTTTGTTGCAATATAATTTCAAAGGGTCTAAAACCTGCTGTAGGAGAAGGCAATCATTCTCGGATTTAACAGTTTTATATATTCAGTCATCTGCATACATTAGGAATTTTGAATGTTTAAAGCATGCACCGATGTCACTAACATACAGAATAAAAAGGGTGATCCTAAGTCCTAAGTGTGATCCTTGTTGGATACTAGGTCTGTTTCTAATATAGGAAACTATCGATCTGTAGAGGTCATCTCTTATACCAATAGAGTAAGTTTTTTTTCAACAAGATGTCGTGATTTACGCGGTCAAATGATTTGGCAAAATCTGTTCAATTGCGATCACTGACAGTATCCTGGTGGAGATTACGATGGACGACTGTGAACTTGTGATGATATGATGGACGACTGTGACTGTGAATCAATGCGGTATATTTAATGAACCGATTTGGAAAATTCTTTTTTTATTCGAAAGGATATAACTAAGAGATTGGTCCCATTTTTATCAAAATCCTGTTCTGATGATGGGATCCATGAGGAATTGAAGAAACTCCTCAAATATTATCATCTGAAATTGAAAATTTTTATGTTGGTTCAATTCCGATGACAATTCATTTATTTTTATGGTTTTTTCGGAATTAATGAGAATTTTAAATAAATATATTTTAATTTTACATTTTATTTTATTTTATTACCATTTTATTGCATTTTTTTCTCCCAATCCAAATCTATTTACTACTGAATAAAGTTACAACACTAGCATGAAGCGAATTCCCCCGAAAAACGTTATTGTCAGTTGTCGGAGAGATCCCCTTTATTTTCACAACAGGATAAGAGTTAACACTAACAACCGCTAGTGGCGCTGTTTCGGCGCGAAAGTATTGAGTGCTGGCAGCGTTTCGGCGCGAAAGTATTGAGTAGTGCAAACGATTTTAGAACTTAATAGTTTATATTGAAGTGTGTATAAGGGTCTTTGTCGCTTGAAGAGTATTGTAATAATTTTGTAATTAATCAACTTGAGTGTTCTACCGTGTTTTTGCATCTTCTGCTGCCTATCCACGTAACAATATTATCCATAAGTTATCTTATAAATCATGTCAAAAGTAGTCGGCATTACACTTGTCCGGCTAGTTCTGCATCTATTGAAAGTTGGAATGGTCTGGAGTAAATTACGGAACAGGGTGGGTGTGTCACAAATACATCCTTTTTTTTTCTTTTTGATAAAATATAATGTAAATGCTATATCCGTTCATTGATTTGATTAATACAAGTATTTTTTCAAAAACCCACATTCGTCAAAAACCCTCGGGTTTTTTCAGGTGGGTTTTACCCAATTTAACCCAGTGGGTTTTTTGGGTTTGGGGAAAATCAAGAAAACCCTGCTCGCAAGGCGATCACATGTAGTCGTGCAGAAAAAATACTCTGGCATTTTAGGAAACACGAAAAGCCGTTTGCTTATGTATCGAGTGACGAATATTCTATTCGGGAATTTAAGGAAAAAGATTGGTAGGAAATAATGGTTAATCGGAGGTGAATGATTACCAGAAGAATAAAAAATAACCCTTAGGTAATTACTTTCTTTTAATTTTTAATCAATTCTGCGCATCTGCAAAGATAATTGACACGCATATTGAGATGTCAACCACAACGGGCGAACCCGTCACCGCAGGGCGTTTTAACGATTCATCGTTCTATCGACCGTGCAGTGAGCGTAGAAGACTTTGGACATAACAAATCCGACGTCTAGCTACGCCACAACCCGTTAGAAGCCAACGCCTTACCGCGAGTAGCCAGGTATGTTACCTGGCGGGCGGCACTCGCGCTCTAACTACCAATTGTGACCAGATTTCTCCGGTCTCTCGATTGGTTCCGAGTTCGAGGTCGCTTGCGCGGTCCTCTCCCTTACGAAGCGGTGAAACGGAGTATACCGAATCTATCGCGGACCAAGGCGTCCTTTGCCCGGCTGTTCACCCAGGATCGGATGGCCAATGGTCATTTCAAGAGCAGTCGCCGTAAGGTAGGCAACCACCCCCGCTCTATAGGAAACAATACAGTTCCCAGACTCCCCCGACTGTTAGTCGGAGAGCACAATCGATTGGCTTGCGCCGCTCGGTGCGCAGACCGTCCAGGAGCGCCAGAGGTTTGATTCCCAGGGGAGACTGGTTGACCCAGTGTCCTACCCAGGTTCGCACCCCGTGCGTGGAGGCCGTCGGATGGGTGTTGACCCGTGAGTGTGACCGACCCTGAACACATGGGTCATCGTGGCCACCTCATCATGGTCCCGTTAGCTCCCGTTAGCCCGTTAGCTCCCAATTGACACGCAGTCAGAAATTATGTGTAAAATATAAAATAAATAAAATTATTGTCTCCCTGACCTTATTTTCTGTATTTTTGCCAAGAACCGAGTCGCCGTCTACCAGGTCGACAGTGCAACCTCAGTCGCTGTCGACTGAGTCGCTGCGATTCAGTCGACAGTGCGCAATAAGCCTTAGATGTGTAAAAAGTCATCTCCCTTTTCCAAAATTAATAACGTGGTAGATACCACGTTATTGCTCTTTACTTTATTACTCAGCAACTATTTATGAGCACCGTGAAATGACGTATGTATGGGAAAGTCAGTTCGAGTGTTGTCAGACTTTTATTTTCTTCGTGTAAACAGCGGTACGCCCTCATCCGATACTACCCCCTTTTCGCTTGAATTATTCCCGTCTTGCTGTGGACCGCGACGGGAATTGGAAGTGCTCTGGGGTGTGCATTGCTCGCGAACGTGTGTCTACCGTAGTTGCTTCTAAAAATAAACAAAGATAGGGCGCACTGAGAAGAAATTATCTATTAAAAATACGTCCAATCAAAGTATGCTACTTGTAGGTTCAAGTTTGCCGTCGCAGTCAGAGGACGCTAAATACAATTGTATCTAGAAAGTTATTCGGAAAAAAGGTCGACATGCAGTCTTGTTTCAAAGTTAGTCTTGTTTTAAAGCTACTACTAATGATAATCTGGATAGATTGACAAAAGCGCAGAAATTATTATTGAGAGTAATTCACAGGAAAAACCGGCGTCATCCATCTGCCTTGTTATTTTCCCAATCCCATGTGCTATCAGCTAAACAGTTATCCATTAAGCAAGCGCTTCTTGCATTCTACAAATCTAGAGATGACCACGCCCGAACTCAAAACAATCTGAACATAAGAATGTCCGCGAGTATCAATTATATAATTCCGTCAGTCAGGACAACATTTGCCCAGAGACATATATTCTACATAGCCCCAAAATTATATAATTCCCTTAGTGAAGACATGAAAAATTATCCTAACATAAAAATATTTAAAGCAAACCTTAATAGATGGCTACTTAACAAGGGATATGTAAAATCTGATCAACTTCTTTGCAACGCACGACAATTTATTTAGTATCACTTATCTATTTTTCTTAATTAAATTTTATTAAATTACAACTATAAATGTATATATTTATTACATAGCTATATTTTTTATAAAATTGGTATATTTATGTGTATATACAGGTGGTGGGTCCAAATAATATATTTTAAAAAAACACTTCATTTCTTAAAATTGCATAAAAATATGCACATCTAGAGACGGGCCAAATTATCGCCTAGTTAGATGTGCTATTGGCAGTAAAGGTCATGTAAGATGTGTTAAACCTCCCTATATTAATTATTAAATAATTTATATAATTATTATAAGATTACATGACCTATGAATGAACTGTATACCTAATCCTATGTACCTAAATAAATAAATAAATAAATAAAGTGGTGGACGTGTTTGGTTTTGATTGCAAACGACATTGTATTCAAGCAATGTTGTCTCATTGCCCTAAAACAACAAAAATATTACTCGGAAAGTATATTATTTATTAGAAAAAAATAGAGTTACAAACTAAAATTAGAAAAACATACAAAATCAGAAAATTTCAAAAAATAACACAAATTAATACTGATTTAAGAAAAGCAAAACAAATAAAAACTAATTCTAATAATACTAATATCTACTTAACCCCTTGAGCGGCAAACGGGACAATTGTCCCACAATTGAAATTACCGTAGAGCGGCAAAGGGGACATCTGTCCCAGCCGAGATCGGCGCCGATGTTTTCCAATTATTTACCCTTGATACCTCACATAAATCATACGGCCTGTGGTATGTGCGAAAAAAGGAGAAGATTCTCTGTCGTTAACTAGTTGGTTCATTATTTTTCATACAGTCGCCATTTTTTAGTCTATGATTGAACCAAATCAAACCAAAAACTTCAATATTCATGTTGATTTTCAACACCGAATATTTTTTATTTTTGTATGGGTATAAGTAAAACGAAGTCAAAGGTTGAATGAACCATATTATAATTATTATAAAAGTATTCACAATTTCTTGTATAGGGTGATTTATTTCCAGAAAAAAACATAGAAATGTTGGACAAGGCAGTTTTTTTCTGTACCACAACTTTGACAGATAATTCTGAATAATGCTTATTGCTTTACAAAACGACGTTACACGTATCTAATAGCAAATTTCAACAGGAACATAAAACAGGTCTTCTTTATACGATCCGTATAGTAGTTTCGGAGTAATCGTTTTCCTGAAACGCTATATTTTTGTTGTGATGTATCTTCTATTTTTGATGTAATCTTCTTCTTCGCGTTCTCTAAGAGAAACTACAATTCAAACGTCAGCGCTCGAGGTATTAATATTTATTTGCAAATTTTTAGGAAGTATGTTTGTTTGCTAATTTTTAGGAAATATATTTATTTACTAACTTTTAGGAAATATGTTCCTTAATTACATAAAGCCAAAGAAAAAAAGGACCGTAGAGTGAACAGACTTGTGCAGTTGTGATGTAGTGCGGCACGAAAAAGATAAACTGCGTTGAGTTACTATTATGCGAACACTTACTGAAATGAAATGAGAAAGGTAAAACTGATCTTTGAAAAAAGTACACATATCAGGTTGTGGTTAATACTATTTAAAATTAGCAACTCAAACAGGTTTTGAACTTAACAACGGAACGGACAAATACAGGGTTTGAATCTAAAGCTTAGAAATAAATTACTGTTTTAGGAATGGACAAATCTGGCTTTGCTTGAAAATGCGACTTCGAGACAGGATTTTGAAGGTGATGATAACCTTCATGAAAATAAAGGAAATAAATTCACCATTCGATATATCCAACTGTTATATTTAAGCTACAATAACTGCTTTTATGCCTTAAAATAATAATAAAAATAAGTAGACAGTATTTGTTGAACATATTAGAATTAAAATAAGAATCCTTATCAAAGTCAATTAATCCATTATCACGGGTGGTTAATAAAGATAAAATTGGCTATGTACTGTATGTTTTTATCTCGTATATTTATAGAGATATCATGAAATTAGTAACGCGTGCAAGCACCCTGAAATACCTAGCAGGCGGCGGCGGCGCCTGCTGGGCCAGCAAGGTCAGCGTTTAGCGGAAGACGGCGGATGTGACGAGGAACAAGACGCGTACGTCTAGGATATAGTTAGCGTGCATCTGAGGGGAAGCATCTTGCACAATATATCTAAAGGGAGCGTCTAAAAAGGCATTTAAACGCCACCTTACTTAAATTACCAAATCGATTCGAAACTTTTCGCGAACCGAAGCCCCGGGCAACAGCTAGTATAAAATATATTGGTTTTAAGTCGCTGCGGACCTGCTCAGCGAGGTTTTGCAATGATCAAATAAAACGGATATTGTCGGACATACGAGGTTTTTACTCAACAACGATGATATTGGGCAGTGTTTGGTATGACTTATCTATGATTTCTCTGTTGCGATGTTTATTTTAGTGCCCCGTGTGGAATTTAGTGTCCGCCCATCGTAGAGGCCAGCTCGCCCTACGTAGAGGCCTGCACGTTCCGATTCTCGCGGCTGTATTAAGATACCGTGTCCGCCCGCTACAGGTCAGACAAATTGAAAAACAATCTGGTCGCGCCGCCCTACCTCGGGCCGCGCCGGACTCCCGCGGGACGACAAACATTTGCGGGATCGATTCAGACCACTGTAGGGAGGAAGTTTAACGCGACATATCGATATACTCGGAAATAAATATTTGACGCGACTCAGATTAACTTTCCCAAAGGCACGACATTCGTGACTTTCTCAATCCCAGTATCCTTACTAATCTCTACTGGTATCAAAGTGCGCATAAGAAAGGAAAACTAATGGGCTCTGTAGCAGTTCGGTCACTACGACCCTTGTTGTATAAGAGTCGGCCAAACTCACGGGTCAACACCCATCCGGCGGCCTCCACGCAGAAGTGCGAGCCCGGGTAGGACACTGGCCTGCGGGCCAGTTTCCTCTAGTAGTCAACCTTCGGGCGCTCCTGAACGGTTTGTGCACCGTGCGGCGTCAGCCAAACGATTGTGTATTCCGACTGACAGTCTGGAAACAGTATTGTTTCCTATAGAGCGGGGGCGATTTACCTCTTGCCATCGCTCTTGAAACGACCATTCGACTATCCGATTAGGCAAAGGATGCCGTGGTCCACGAGAGATTCGGTATACACCGATTACCGCTACACTAGGTAGAGGATCGCGCAAGCGACTTCGAACCCGTAACCAGTCGGGAGGTTGGAGGTATTCTGATGGTTAATTCCAAGCCAAGATTCTGCACTGGTAATCAGGGGGCGAGGCTGACCGTTGCGTACCTTTCCCGGTGCCTCGCCGTAAGACGTTGGCCTCTGACAGGCATGTCGGCATAGCTAGACAGTAGATTCGTAATTGTATCTAAGTCTTCTACGCTCATCCCGAACGAACACATATCGTTATACCAGCCTGGGGTGACGGGTTCGCCCGTTGTAGTCGGTACAGCCCCCACTATGTAGGCTGTTTTACCTCCTGATGCCAACATGTATAATATATTACATCTTGGTATGATATGCGAAAGGGACACATACAGTTGTCAATGCGAGAATAATTTTTCAGTGTCGTCGCATCGCTCAATAACCAATGGTTTTTCAAATGATGATAACTGCATAATGCAAAGGACATATTCTACCTACTTAAATGTTGTTGTTTGCCATTTGAAAAAAATGGAATTTCGAATTATATTCTTCATTTTTTAAACAAACTTTAACTATATTTTTTCGTATGATAAGCAATATCAAAGTTTTAAAAAAATATTCAAAAAAGTTTAACAACATCATGAAATTCCGAATGGAGTGCGGTACGACTTATTAAAAAAAATAAATGAAATATAAAACTAAAGAGAAATCATCCTACTTAAATGATTTTATAGATAATTTTAGGCTTATTTTCATTTTAATTCGGCGGTCACTCAATACAATAAAATACAATCAACTACTCCAGTAGATAGGCATTCCTACACTTGGATGCGTCACAAAATTAAATGCTTAAAATTTAATTATTAAAAACATAACTATCATGATAGTTGTCATGGCTGTAATATTATATTCTATATTACCTACTTACAAATAATCAAAATTTACTAATGTCAGAGTAAGAGAGAATAATATATTAAAATAGAAATGCAAATTCTATGTAGAATAATCAACGTAAAATAATTTTATTGTCAATCCAGCAATATGCCTTCGTATTTTTTAAACATAAATAGATGTATACTAAATTATATGAGAATTAGAATGTCAGCTATCATAATTCCGTTATGTTTAAAATTTTACAAATTTTGTTAACTATCAACATGGAAAATAAACTCGGAATTTTCAAACTCCCTTATACTATAAATTGGGTTTCTTACCAAACTATTTATAATTATATTTTTAAATTGGTCCTCTCCAAGGCTTTTCATTTTATCTGGAATCTTATTAGGGAAGGACAAATTTTAATGTATAAAACTGTATCGCACTTTGCTAAGTCGCTGTCGGCTTATGTGGAGATTGGAGATTGTACTCTTGGTGTAAATGGACTGTTGTAATAATATTATCGGATAAAATATCGATAAATTCTGGTATTACAACATCGACATCATTGCTTTATAAAAGCGGTTATACGAATGTGTGCTATCCCTAGAGGTTATACCCTTGCAACAGTTTTACGTCTTCTTGATATAGCAGCATTCAACTAACGCGATAGGCTTACTGACATTAAAATAATGTGAACGCCATTAATCAAAAGGCAATACCTACTATGACTTTATAGTACATATTTGTCGATACACAAAAACGTTAACAATGTTATCGATTTTGATGAAATTAGATTTCAAAATAAAAAATAACAAAATCAACATCTTTTTCAGTTATTATATTCTATAACAACATGTAGATTGTAGCTATGACTCAACAACTATGTATCTAACTATGATTAAATAGGATGTATAAGGTCCTAACCTATGAAGTTTTCGTTTTATAAAGGTAATAAGGAATATTTTCATTTTGAAAAACATATTTAATTTAAAATCGGAGACTATCGCGGTTTTTTAATATCGTAAATAAGATAAAAAACTAATTTATCGCGGGAATATTGTAGAACCAGACGTTTCGGCTACGTTGCAGCCGCCGTTGTCTAGGGTACACTGGCCTAGACAACGGTGACTGCAACGTCGCCGAAACGTCGGGTGCTACAAAATTCACGCGGTAAATTCTTTTTTTATCTTGTTCATATAAAATTTGTTGAAATATTGATTCCTATTATCTGTAAAGTCTTGCAATGTTGAGTTGAGTTGAGTTCTTTATTGTGGGAATTATTAAAAAACATACAATGTTTAATTAACAAACTGCCCAGAGAGCATACAACATTTTGTTTCAGAAGAAACTTCATAAAGAAGAAGCTATATAAGGCGCAATCAGTAAAACTAAAACTATCAACAATTAAAATATTCAATATCAGAAATGATCAAACACAAGCAATAATCATCAATAATCACATAATCAATCAAACTAATTTTTATAATGTTTTGTCCAAGAAGAATCTAAATACATTGTAATTACATTTAAATATAAGATACCATATAACTAAAACAATCAATAAAATTATTAATTCAAGTTAAAACAATCAACAAATGAAATAATCAGTATACGCATTACATTAAAATAAAGGGGCTGTTAAAAAAGTCATTCTGTAAAATTTATAAATTCCTCAATAGAGTAAAACGTATTGGTTGTAAAAAAATCCTTTAAAAGTTTTTGGAACGTTCTGAGATTGCTATTGTCTTTTATGCCAACTGGTAGGCGGTTAAAATAATAAGGCCCTGAGAATTGGGTACTTTGCCTAGCAGCGTTTAAAACTACGCATGGTAGAATGAAATTATTCTTGTATCTGGTGTTTTTATTATGTGTATCTTTAAATTTTACGTAACTTTCCTTTTCGGTGTAAAAATCTAATAATAGCCTATATAAGTAAAGTGATGTGAGAGTCATGATTTTCAATCTTTTAAAAATAGGTCTACATGTTTCTATATGTTTAGCTCTGGCAATAATCCGTAATGCTCTTACGGATTTCTCAATTTAATGGAACTTAGTGAATACCTTTGCTGTAAAACTTTCATAGACAGGAATCAATGAATGCTTTGGAGTAATTCCTCACTGCCGCTTCTGGGTTACATATTTTTTAATTTCCCAAATTAGGAAAATTTTGGAATTCTGCCGAAGCAGGACAGTCTCCAGACGCGATGTGAAGTGTGCGATCGAGCGAAATCGTGCAGAAACACTGTTGAAGAGCGATTGCCAAGGCTCGGTTGTTTAATGATGAATTTAGAATGTGAGAAGCGATCTAGTTTATTTTAATAACTCTGGTTCTTCTTATCTTCTCTGAAACTATATTTATATGAAAAAATATCGGTATGATTAAGGCAGGATATTCATTTAAAAATCGCCCGAGGCTCATTTCAGTTTGTTGAATACAAAATTATTTGCCTGCCTGGGCAATATTACAATAGCTCAAACAAAGTTCGTATAAATGAGACGCAATGGTCACCAATACGGCAAAAGGGCGGTATCGCATATTTAACACGCTTTTATTAGGTCGACCTGTATGTAACTATGTAATGGAATCTAAGGTAACTAATTTAACCATCTTCCAAGGATCGTAGCGTCATGAAAATTGGCAGCTGTATGTAGTTCTGATGACAATACAATAATATGGTACTGTCGAACTGATCTGATGATGGAGTCGGAAGACATGACTTGGAACTTCATGATGGAACATCGTATCATAGCTGTGTTTGGACTTGTTAGAAAAGTCTTGGAATGAACTTTGACCACGATTAGGTTTCAAGGTCTGATGATGTGGTTTTTACATGCATTTATAAAAGCGTGTTGTTAGTGTTTTTTTTAACTATTAATTTATTAGAATATAATCTGCGGTTAAAATATTTAATTAAAGTACAGTGGAGCCTCTCCTAACGAGCATAATTAGTTCCAGACTCTTACTCGTTAAGCAAAATTTTTCCATACTCGTTATGAAAGGTGGAAATACTCGTTATGAGGAATTACTGCGTATTATTCCTTATGAGAGGTGCTCGTTATGAGAGATTCCACTGTATATAATATATTTTCTTTCTTTTTGACACATCGTGGCACTCCAATAACACTCAGGAATTGAGCTTGCCTTATCACAACAGTGCCTAAGAAGGCGGTTGCACTTTACTAAATATTTAAATTTAATTTATTAAGCTCATACATCTGTTTACCTAAATTTAGAAGCATATAATATAACGTGATTTCAGGATCGTAAATGCCTTTTCTTTTGTGGTCTTGCATTTGAATGTGTAGATAATACTAATAAATAAATAAAATCAATAAAAAAAACTGAACGAATCGCCACTGACTATCCTTTTGCGACTAAAAATCAAGAAAGTTCTTAAACGGCATTTTAGAATTTATAGTCAAACAAAAAAAAACACAAGCCAAAGAATTCAGGTTACACCACTCGCGAATTTTCCCGCCGGAAAAGTCTGAATCGGCGAACATTGCAATCGAACTGCTGCCGGTAATTTATGAGCAAGGAAGGATCGCCACGTGGACACAGAGGTAAGGTAAGATTACCCGGCCTTCCTCCAACCCACTGAGGGGTGGCAGTAACTTAACAAAGGTGAGGAGCAAGAAATTCACTTTACAGCCTATCCCTTTGCAGTAAATAACGGGCGCTGGCGGTCAAACAATCGGATTTGTGGAGAATTAACGTCTATGAACGCGTTACTCAATGACAATAATAATAATAATAATAATAATTCTTTATAGTGAACTGTAAGTAGGTCGTACAAAATGAATAGGTACTATTATATGTGCTATACAGTTTACCAATCAGGCGTACAATATTTATTTTTCTATAATTAAATATACCTATGTTAATTTTGCAAGTTGAAAGAAAACAAATCCGAAAAGTATTACGTTTCAGAGATAGGTATTAAGGCTCCATTCCGAGTTGACGCGACTAAAAATTTACATATCTTTACAATGCCATGCGCCCGCGCGCTTTTGATATATACATAAAGATGTATAGGTATACCGCAGCGACAAGGGACTACGTACCACCGTTGGCAGTGGCCAATTACGAATGATGATTTCGGGTTCGCGCGTCATCTAATATAGTCGATTTGGCTTTTCAATTATAATATAATAAATTATCAAATGAATAGTTATTTATAAAGTAAAAATTAGACTATAATATTAAAATAACTTAAGATCACTGTTTTTTTTTATATCATTCAAAAGTATCTTTAATAAATAGGAAAATAAATAATGTTTGGCCATACCATTTCCGGAAATTACGTAATTTCAAACATTTTTTTCTTATATTTTTTGTATGGAAGTTCCAAAAACTGTCTTGGTACTATGCAAATAGACCATACGCTGGTATAAATGGTATTTTTTTATTATTGAGAATCATCTCTAGGTTTTTCAAAAACTTAAGACAAATCTCGCTCGTTTTTATTTTTTTGGAAAACAGTAACAGAATAAAGATAATTTACAATTATTATGGAAATAATTTACCAATTTCGTTTTGGCGAAATGATAGCTTAAGGATCGGGTTTTTAAAATCCTGCATAATTGTATTAAAATTCTTTTTCGTGTTATCACAACCAGGCCACAAAATTATGCTTCATATAGCTTTTGGGCGCCACGGCCTCTTAACAAAGATAATATTTAGAACGATTATCTACAAATTTAGTAAATTTCCCTTACTATATATAAATCAAATGTCAGTTTGTTTTTAAATTAAAATGTCAAACTGAAATTATTAGGCTCTCTACGGTTTGTCAGATTTAGAGCTAGAATTAAATATAAATATTTCGAGTTTAAAATGTTGGAGAATTACAATAAGAATATGTTATATTATTTATGTGTCATTATCGTTTAAAAAGTCATTCACGCTGTAATACCATTTATTTTTGAGCCAGTGCTTTAATGTCTGTTTGAAACCTGGTTGTTGCATTGATTTGATGTTTTGTGGAATAGCGTTAAAATATGTTTCGCAGGTCCCTTTTTAGAAATTTCTGTCCTCACTGAGGGACAGTTTATGAGGTTTCTATTCCTCGTAGCCCTTGAATGTACATCTCTTCGTAAGGAGTAGATATCGGGATTATTTTTAATAAATTTTCAACATTCCAGTATATACAGAGAGGGCACAGTCAACATAGACATGCTGGTAAAGAGAGGCCTGCAGGAAGTGTCTGGCGCTACTCCGTTTAGAAGTCGAACACAGAACTTCTGTATTTTGAATATTCGTTGTGAGTTGCCCCACATTATAATGCCGTATTTTAGATGCGAATATACGTACCATAATATGTTGTTAGGCGAGTCTCTACTGATGTTATATGTTTCAAAATTTTAGGAATGTATATATATTTATTTAATTTTGAACATTAGTGTTGGACGGCCTGTTTCCAGTTAAGGTTTTCATCAGTGACGATCCCAAGAAATTTAGTGTCGCTCACAGTTTTTACTATTTTTCTATTAAGGCGACATGAGACCTCAGAAAAATATCCGAAACGGGCGGACACCGAAAAAATAGGCGGGGTCAATTTTGTAGAGTTTGACCAATAAAAATCCAGCGTTGACGAAGCGTCAAGCGCGCATTCCACGTCCGCTTGCGCCGGGGATCTGGCGCATACACAGAATAACTATCTTTACGCAGTGGTGGTATAAGGGTGTTAATACCAAGGCATATTTAGCGTAGCGCTCAGAGGGCTCTCACGTTTTAATTAATTGTACTTAATTTAGGGCCTAAATAAAAAATGTGGCTAGGGCCTAAATAAAAAAAGTGCTGCCCTAGAGAATTAACCAGTCAATATAATGAGATTATAATAAAACACACTCACCGCTTACATTGTAGGAGTAATCGCACATGAAAGTTTTCGAAGTCAGTTTAAAGCCTTATTGTCCAAGGGAATGAGCAACTTGTTTGAGTCCAAATTTTAAATTGGTTCTTTATCGAGGGATTGACTTAGAAACTTTTTTTAATTATTGCTTATATTTTTTTTTAAAACTCATAAAACAAAAATTCCTCAGATATGGTCGTTCCCAGGTATCATGTCGCCTTAAGGTGGATATTAAGGTCTTGGGGCTGCAGTTGACTTGGGCGATATTGTATAATTCCCTTTTTTCTGCATAGTGAATTTAATAATAATAATCGGTTCACATTTAGCTACAACTTTCTCACTTCTCATATAGCACCTCTCGTTTCCTACCGAACTCCTTATGATCTGGTGTCACATACACGCTCCGTAAAATAGATGGTGCCACGGAGCAATGCTATCTTCGGCCAATACAAAATCTTAACATCCATCATTGTATCACGGCCATGCTTGCGAATTTAAAATATGTATATCTTAAATGCTACATTACATTACATTTACGTTGTGTTCAATTGACGGCTAAAACCGCTCTTGAACGTGTCAAAATATTTGTTTTATGTAGTAAGTCTAATTATTACTCTAATCTTTACTTAACATGCATAGGTTGTCAAGAATTTAGCTATTAAATTGGAAAAAATCGTACTAAGAAACTTTGGGACTTACTAAAAGTTATTCATCGTAAAATCTTGTTAGAAAACAAATTAAAGGCTTATTAATTAAAATAGTTAATAATTCTAATGGGTACGTACTAAAAGCCCTTAACACAATAATTAAAATAGTCAGTAAAAAGTTGAATAATCAAAGCAGAAACCTAATAATTGGAATAGTCAATAATCTAATAGATACGTACTAAAAACTGTACATAGTAACATCCAAATTAGTCAGTAAAGTGTTAAATAATCAAACTAAAGCTAATACATATGTTCAGCGCTGATTTCTATATTCTTTAAATTACTGTTTTTACACGGAAATTGATATCGGAGAGTCGACTGGTGAAAATTTAAAAGGGATGCGTTTATTATTTTCAGAGATATTAACAAAGACCACTACGTCCTCAAGTCAACTTTTAAAATCAAAGCTATTTTTCATACTTACATATAAATCGTCATAAAAATGCCGCGTTTTGTTAGCTAAGGCATTTAATGTATGGTAGAAAATGCCATTTACAGTATGTAGATAACTATCATCATTGGTCGAAAAGTTATTAACGTTAAAAGCCTGTACAGCAATATTCTGGGCCCATGCAGCTACGAGTAATGTACGTATGTATATAAAGCATATTGCAAATGTTTCTCTCATAGACAGCTTTACGCTGTTAAGTCGTTTGCCAAGTTAAGTAAAAATCTTTACGTTTTGGTATCAGGAGGTAGTACAGCCAATACAGCATACAGAGAAATTTTATAAAGCAATCACTGGAAAAATTGACGTTTTATTCGATACCTGGATTATCGTGAGCACTTGGGACTTGGATCTTACGAGAGCAGGCTGTACTAATTTAGTATGTGTTCACTGGAAGACCGCCGCATAGCGGCTGATATGACATTATTGCATAAAATAATACATAACGAAATTGATAGCCCTCATTTGGTGAAGAAACTGTCATTGTTGGATCCGCCACGAAGGGTTCGCTCTCCTCGTATGTTCGAAGTCCCTCGTGTGAGCACTAGCCACGCCCAGAACTCTGTTATGCACCGTTTGATGACCACATATTAGAGTCGATTCGAAGATATCGACATTTTTACTTGAATCAACCTAAATTCAGCGAGGCTGTCTTTAGCTCACTAGGCGTCTAGGAAGTGAGTATATAATACAATAAACATACAAATTGGTTCAAAACACTCAGAGCGAAAATGAGAATAGCAAAGAGTATATTTTGAATACCTATATCCTATCCTACATATATCCCATCCTCCCCTTTCGTATCCTTGCAATAGTTCGATTTAATTTAATTTAATTTAATTTAGTGCAATGCAACTTTTGATTTACCATATAAGAAAATAATGTAGGAAACAATTAATCGGCCAGCGAAACACTGTATTAAGATAATTAGTCATAATTAATGAAGCGCTGTATGTTTCCCGAAAACAAAATAAATAAATAAATAAAATTAATGAAATAATTGAAATTTTGCCAAGATCTGCCCTTTAGTCATAGTTATAGTCATATTTTATTAATTCGAAAAAGTACTTCCTGTGGTATACGTCATTTTGCATTGGCGCAAAATAATAATATCTTCATAACATGTACATATACTTTTTATATAACGGTACTTATGGTTAAATAATCGAAAAAAATACACTGCAATCACAAAAAATACAATAATAGTAAATAATACAATACTAGTAATAAAATAAAAAAACAAGTTACTCTTTTAAAAAAGCTGTAAAAGATATAGGAACAATCATATTATCACATAATTAATTACAAAAACATGTTTATTCCACAATAAACAAATATATTTCATGCATGCTATAATTACATTTCAAAAACTACTACAGCTTTGTCAACTTCACATAAATACAATACAATCAACTACTCCAGAAGATAGGCATTCCTACACTTTGATGCGCCACAAAATTAAATGCTTAAAATTTAAATATTAAAAACATAACTATCACGATAGTTGTCATGTCTGTAATATTATATTCAATATTACCTACTTACAAATAATCAAAATATACTAATATCATTAAATAGTAAGAGATAATAATATATTAAAATGGAAATGCAAATTCTATGTAGAATAATCAACGTAAAATAATTTTATTGTCAATCCAGCAATATGCCTTCGTATTTTTTAAACATAAATAGATGTATACTAAATTATATGAGAATTAGAATGTCAGCTATCATAATTCCGTTATGTTTAAAATTTTACATTATAAAGAGCTTGTCAAATTCATATGATTAGAGGCTATTATAGGTTTATTTTTATGCACTTCTTGAATGCCACCTCTTTCAGTCCTAGAAATAAGATAAAAATGAACTTACCACGTAAAGTTTGTAACACCCGACGTTTGCAACACCTGATGTACTCTGAACAACGGCGGTTGCAACATCGCCGAAACGTCGGGTGTTACAAACTTTACGCGGTAAATTCGTTTTTATCTTATTTATAATGTTAAACAACCGCGATAGTCTTCGATTTCATATATCTGGCTATATCTGGTTTTCGCCCCTTTGTCCTTCAAGAGATTGCTAACTTGTGATTAAACGCGTCAGTGGCCGCTTACGCATTCCACGAGATCAATCTTCTTTTCAGCTTATTTTTTATAAAGCCCTTGTCTGAAAGCGAAGGGAAGTTGCGTATAGCTGCAGCGGTGGGAAACATATACCGTGGTACTTCGGCTACAAGGAATGTCAATAAAGAGAGCAGTAAATGCCTTGGAAAAAAGCGAAACCTCCGCGCACGGAATTAAATTCAATTATTCTCTATCAACAAGCGGTGAAACGGGATACCGCGGTTTCGGGAATGTAGTAGAGGCGGACTAACTGATGAATATACATCGAGAATCGCACTTACGAACGTCGAACTACGTCAGAAGATAGGGCACTTGCAGATAGACTGACAAATAAAAAATATCAAAATCCGTCAGTGGGTAATCCGAAGTATCGAGAGTTCATGTTTCGTGGGGAGTGTCTGTTCCCAATAACTCGTACTAGCCGAATAGAAATGCAGCTGCGCGAGACGAGACACAAAGAAGCATCCAACGAAATTAGACGATTCTCGTCTTTCCGTGAGAAGCATTTACGACTGTTTTCAAAATGTTATGAAGGAATGAACAAGTGTATTGTTGTTGGGTGGAATAATATGAAAGATAGTAAAGATTTAAAAAAATGCTTTGCAGCTTAATGTAGCTAATCGTTGCAGAAACTACGTAGTATAGATATACGAGTATACATTAGCTTCCACAAATATCAACTGAATAATTGTAATGTACCTAAAAGTATGCGAAGGTTAGAAACTCTATATTTATTTTTAACGAACAAATAGTAGGTCATTTATTTATCTAACTTCTAAATATTTACAAAGCACATATTTATTACTAATATTTATGTGAATTTATACATTTACTGTTATAAAAAAAGATTACCCACGGAACTTAAGGGTAAAACTATTACGAGTTCCTTATCCGAATCCTAATCAACTGCTTATGGCGCTAACCTATAATTCCAGGATAAAACTATACCTCTAGGAGGACAGTAAACTACCCAGCGCGAATCGAGGACTCTAAAGACCAACCTGAGCGTTCTATTTCCCATGAGTAAACC
This sequence comes from Micropterix aruncella, assembly GCA_944548615.1. Classification (NCBI taxonomy): domain Eukaryota; kingdom Metazoa; phylum Arthropoda; class Insecta; order Lepidoptera; family Micropterigidae; genus Micropterix; species Micropterix aruncella. Next base: position 3,849,026 of record OX155965.1, on the reverse strand, counting down.
GTTCCTGTGTGGTTAGGCCTTTAAGACCTGCTCTTTTTCTCTGGTCGGCTTAACACACTCTTATCCAATAGCCTCTTCAAAGAGGGTCGACCCCGGTAAAAACCATTTATCCTGCCATGGCATAGTGGATCAGTTTCCTTGGAAGGATGTCTTTTGGGCGCGCCTGGGCTCCTTGCACACCGTGCGGCCAGAGCCTACTGTGGACTACTGCGGGTAACTGGATTGGTCTAGAAACGATCCTATACGTTTCGTAACCAGTTGGGCGGTGTCGACTACAACGGGAGACCCCGTCACTCCAGGCTGGTTTAACGATATTTGATCGTTCTTTCAGCCGTGGGATGAGCGTAGAAGACTAAGACAATGACAATCCACTATCTAGCTCCGCCAACTAGCCCGCGAGAGACCAACCCTTACCGCCCGGCACCGGGGAGTTAACGCACCGGCTTAACCAAGCGCCCTCGCTACCAGTTATGGCCAGATTCCTCCGGCCTCCCGACTGGTTACAGGTTCGAGGTCGCTTGCGCAGTACTGTCCCTTACGTCGGGGAGCTAACGGGCCCATGATGAGGTGGCCACGATGACCCATGTGTTCAGGGTCGGTCACACTCACGGGTCAACACCCATCCGATGGCCTCCACGCATGGGGTGCGAGCCTGGGTAGGACACTGGGTCAACCAGTCTCCCCTGGGAATCAAACCTCTGGCGCTCCTGGACGGTCTGCGCACCGAGCGGCGCAAGCCAATCGATTGTGCTCTCCGACTAACAGTCGGGGGAGTCTGGAAACTGTATTGTTTCCTATAGAGCGGGGGTGGTTGCCTACCTTACGGCGACTGCTCTTGAAATGACCATGAGCCATCCGATCCCGGTTCAGAGTCGGGCAAAGGACGCCTTGGTCCGCGATAGATTCGGTGCACACCGTTTCACCGCTTCGTAAGAGAGAGGACCGCGCAAGCGACCTCGAACTCGGAACCAATCGAGAGACCGGAGAAATCTGGTCACAATTGGTAGTTAGGGCGCGAGTGCCGCCCGCCAGGTGACATACCTGGCTACTCGCGGTAAGGCGTTGGACTCTAACGGGTTGTGGCGTAGCTGGATATCGGATTTGTTATGTCCAAAGTCTTCTACGCTCACTGCACGGTCGATAGAACGATGAATCGTTAAAACGTCCTGCGGTGACGGGTTCGCCCGTTGTGGTTGACATCTCAATATGTCCCTTACGTAGCGGTGATACCGTGTCTACCGAATCTATCGCGGACAACGGTTAATGAGCAAAAGGGTGATAAATGGGTGACGCCATGGTTACAATGCTTTTCTTCAGACGCTGCATCCATCAGGCGGTGGCTACACCAGTAGTCAAAAATCGCACTTGATGTTGCTAATATCGTACAGCACTGGCTAAAAGTAATAAATATGACAGCCTACGCACATCATCCGCTGCTTCCACTTCTGCCATCGGATTTTCGAGTGCAAAACGGCGGAAAGCCCTCCGTGGAATTCGTTGCCTCCTCCCCCATTTGAAAGACGAAAAAATCTCTTACTCACCTCTTACGCGAACAAATCACAAAACACTCTCTCGATTCATTTCCGCTTCCGTTCCGCCACCCTACCCCCTCATCCCTTCCCTCTTTCGCCGTAGTCAACCTACCTGCCGTTTAACGGTCGCTGACAAAGTGCAATGGCTTCCCCGCTATCAATTTGCGGCGCAGGCAGGGCCTACCAACTCTTAGAAAAATGACCCCCAAATTAATATAAGCCACGAGATTATACGTCGACAGAATGGATGCCAGTAAGGACACAGTAATAAAAAAGATTTTTTATCTATATAAGTTAACAAGGGACGAATTTATTACTTTATCCTCTAGTGTTTGAATAAATAGTCTGTATTTATTTCATTTCATTTTTACTTTTCTAGTAAAAAAAAGTGTTAAAAGAGAAGGGGGTTGAAGGGAGCGATTGATAACGGAGTTGAGGGGGGGGGGAGGAGGGGGTAAAGGGTAAGGAGGGAGAGGAAGAGTTGGAGGGAGGGAGGAAAAGTAGGGGTAGGGCAAGGAGTGGTTGGGGGTGGGCGGAGAAGGGAAGGGGGGCTGAGGGAGAAGATGGGGGGGGGGAAGGGGTTAGTTGGGGGGGGGGGGGGTAAAAGGTGGGCGGAGAACCGCATTTGATCAAATCTTTAATTGAATTCATGGAATCATTCAATATTTCTAATTCTTTAAATGTCGTATCAAAAACACGACATATTCTGTTGGGAGATCTATTCGAAAGGATATTGTTATTGCAAGCGAAAACAGAAAATGTACTAGAGCTCCTTGTTAGTGGCAAAATTTAACTTTCGCTAGCCTAGCTGGGATATCTAGTCGATTATGTAAAATAGCTTATAAAGACATGATATATTGTTATTGTCTCTGTGTTGTCAAATCTACGAGGTGGTCTGTTTCAATCTGGCTATATGTGTTTTCAAATCTTCGAAGTGCGAAACCGCTATAAATAACTTCTCAGATTATTTCTGAGTCCACATTTGTTCGACAGCATACAAGTGTTTTTCTAACTCTATCTATTCTATCGCTGTGAACACTGTAAATCTGATTCCAAATTACTGATTCATACTCTAGAACCGATCTTATCAAATTATAGGTGTATAGTTATAGGTGTTATAAAGTATAGGTGAATGTTACGGATTTAGGATAACAAAATGACTTCATTGTATACGATTTTGTATCATAAGTAAACCAGGCTTATAACCTATTAAGATGTTCTATCTCTCTCTTTTCCTTGGCGTAACTAAGGGTGCCTCGCTCGCACGCATCTAGCATTAATGCCAGAAAATGTGTGTTTTTACGGTCTAATTAAAGTAAAACAAATAGGTAATGTCTCTACATCTCTTGTCTAAATATAACATTTCTTGTCAAAAAATAATTACAGATTTTATTGTTTATGTATTTTCGTAATAAAGAAAACATAATAGAAAAAAAATTAACAAAAAGAAAAACCGACTTTTTTTTTTATAAATACAGCAGCCATGTCATGGTGATTCTTAGAACGGGCTATCATAATTGAATGCGTATACAAAATGTTATGTATGTGCTGTTGACCGTTGAGGAGTTGCCTCGTTGGAAGCCAACCCTGGGTGACGCAGTCCATGGTAAGACTTAGAACGGGCTGTCGTAATTGAATACATATACAAAATTTTGTGTTTGCGCTGTTGACCGCTGAGGAGTTCCCTAGTCGGGAGCCAACCCTGGGTGCAGCATCCATGTCATGATAAAACTTAGAAAGGGCTATGATAACTGGCTATGATACAAAATGGGGTCTGAGCTGTTGACCGTTGAGGGGTTTCCTCGTCGGGAGCCAACCCAGGTTGTAGAATCAGGTCATGCCTACCATAACAATAAATGAATTGTCATCGGATTAGAACCAACATGTAAATTTTCAATTTCATATGATAATATTTAAGGAGTTCCCTCAATTCCTCATGGATGCCATCATCAGAACAGGATTTTTATAGTATATTCTGTAAGTATCTGCAAGTATATTATTATGAATAAAAAAAGAATTTTCCAAATCGGTTCATAAATCGCAGAGTTCTGAAGTAACAAACATAAAAAAAAGAAAAGTAGATACAACCGAATTGATAACTCCTCCTTTTTTGAAGTCGGTCAAAAATATCGGTGACTCTGTAAGTAACTCGGAAAGGATCTGGATATACAATCAGTATTTTAATTACCGCAATATGAAGCCTTCACTGAATGGTATTTATTTATTTATTTATAACGTACAAGAACAAAAAAATACAAGGACATGCATACTGTTGTACATGAGGAATAATTAAAAACAAACATTATTATAGCGAAAAACATAGCTCTATGCATATAAATATGCTAGCATATCCGAATGAGGCGAAATCGCACAACCAACTAGACCTAGAAGGTCCGTCTCTGGCTGTGCTGTGTTATACCAACTGTATTTTTGTAACTCGTGAACTGACGAAGGTGATCAATTTTAAATATTTCTAAATCTAACAAATGTGTTGTTTACACAAATTAAAGTAAAAAATAAAGTAGAAAAAATAAATATATATGTATGCAATTAAGGGCTAAAAATAAAGTAAACTTTACAATATATACAATAAATTTAAGTGGAAAATAAGTAATAATATATACAAATATATGAATAAACACTACATTCTAATATATATGTTTAAGAAAATGATATGTAATATTGCACAATTTTACAAATACATATTTTTTTAAATATTCACCCTACAGTATTAATAAGGTCTTTAGTTTTTGAACGCCCAATATCTAGAAGCCAGTTTTTTACTTTACCTTTAAAAGTTACATAATTTTTCACGTTTTTCGTGGTTTCACATAGTGGCAATATACACTGTGAAAACGGTCGCTCACACCTGTAGTCACATCAATAACGCTAATCCAATATAATTGTGGTTATTCCCGTTGGTTAAAGTACGAAAAGCAACTCGGAGTATTTTAATTTTGCAGTGCAAAAGAGTCATTTTGGAGTATTTTAAAACTGCAATGCTTTCCAAATTTGACCACTCTACAACCAAAGTTGAAATCAGTTTGAATAGAAGAAAGTAGCGTAGATAATTATTATGAAAATAAACATAAAGTAAGATCGCCATCATTCTGATATCGTAAGCGCCGAGTTTCTCAGGAGAAATAATAAGAGTACATTATGGAGTTGGAGCAAGGTGGAAATGGAAGCTGTAAGAAGCTCGAAATACGGAGTCGGAACTCAATTTCAATATATTTCCGCGGCAAAGGCTTCATGCCAGCTCTGGGCTTATTTTGCGATGCCGGCTCGCGTAGCGATTAAAAACAATAATATGTTTTGAATTAAATAAATAAAAAAAAATAAAACAATATCAATATGCTCTACATAAGCTATAAAAAGTGACTAGTAGTAATATGAAAGTCCTTTTCAAAACGTTTGTGCTGAGCTCGGATCGGTTTTTATATAGCAGCTCTACTTAGCTCATCCATACAACGACTAAAACTTAACCCTTGGAGTAAATGGGTATTTTCATGGATGCATCTGTCTCTTTTGCAGGATTTTCGGCGACATCGACTTAAAGTACTATAACTACGAAACTACTACACCAATCATAAAAAGAACAACTGCACAATGATTGCATTGAAATTTCGAATATAGAATATTGAAATATCATTTTGTAAAACAATTATATAATTATGAATAAATATGAGAACGTCAAAGAAGTGAAAAAAACGCGCGACCAGATTTGGTCGACTCGTACTCAACGGATAATTGTTTCGCGACCAGATTTGGTTGACTCATAGTCAACGGGTTAAAAGCAAAATATTTTTTTTGAAATGGGATAATGCGTTTAATTGTCACGGATCCCAAAAAAAATGTCCCAAAAATCGCGAAATACATGTGTGTTTGCTCGACTTCGGTTTGCTTTTATTTGGACAAATATGATATTTCTGAAAGTACGATATTTTAAAAATTTCCGATATTTTATGAAAGTAAGGAATATATAATACTACGAAATTTTATGCAAATGCTATATTTTCTTGGAGGATATTTCGATATTTTTAAAAAGTAAAATGCTTTTTAAAGGTACATCATTTTATGACAGTGCGATATTTTTAAAATGTAAGATATTATATTATAAGTATCATATTTCCTGAAATTACGACATTTTTACAACATACGATATTTTATGAATGTACTATACTTTAATTAAGTACGTTTTATAGTACGATGGATGTAAGATATTTTCTGAAACCACGACATTTTCTGAGAGTAGGATTTTTTTTATATAAGATATTTTTAAAGTAAGCACCATATTTTTTACGAAGGACGATATATTATGAAAGTGCAATATTTTCTGCATCTCCGCCCGGACACGCTCGTTGTGCCCTACCGATTTCGTACCTCCGCCCGGACTTCCACCGCCTTCTTCCACCGACCTTCTCCGTCCACACTTCCAATGCGATGGTGGCATAAACTAACTTATGTTATCTGGAATTTAAATTATGTTCCTTTTTACAGACTTTTATTTACCTTGCAAATGCCGTAACCCGGAACGGCTTCACTGTTCACCTTCACGCGGTGGAAGTTGGCGCTCGTGGCCTGCCAGCTAAATCTCTATTTCACCTCTTTAAAGATCTTGGCCTTTCCAGAAAAATAATCAACTCTTTCTTAGAAAAATTATCTAAAACTGCGATTTGCGCATCTCAAATTCTATGGCTTCGAAGGGGGAGTGAATGGGTGGCAAGGTGAACGCTCACATGTGGCAAGACAGCTGTCCTAAACCTACCACAGCCGGTTCGTAAGTCCGGAATCCACTGCTCACCCCCCAGAAGTGTAAAAAATAGTATTATGATGGGCCCGACTCCGGTCGGTGAATTCCATGGCAGCTCCGTTTGTATTTATTTATTATTTTGTCAGTATGTTTGTTTAGGTCAAATCTTGCAAGCAGAATTAGAACCACTTCCTCTTATCCTATGAAGTTGAAATTTTATATGTTTGTTCGGTTCCGATGACAATGCATTTCTATGGTAAACATGACCTGATTATGCATCCAGCATCGCCTCCCGACGAGGGGACTCCTCAACGGTCAACAGCGATACGAAATTTTGTATACGCATTCAATTATGATAGTCTGTTATAAATACTGTAGAGCTCCCGACGAGGGGACTCCTCAACAGCACAGACACGAAATTTTGTATAAGCATTAAATTATGATAGCCTTTTCTAAGTTTCATCATGACAAGGCTACTGCACCCAGGGTTGGCTTGGGACAGAGCATTTTAATAAAAGCTAGGTTTTTGAAATGTGTTTTTACTATTATCTGTTATTTATTATTGTAATTTTATTTTTTATTCTTATTCCACATACCGGCTTTGTTCATAATTTTTTTGACATGCATAGTCAATTAAACAATACACAATTGGTCGTAAAATGTTGTGATGTATATATCTACTATATTTGAATATGTTTTGTTGTGTTGGTGTTTATTTATTTTTATTATAGGTAATTAAGCTTTATTTGATACTTTAACTTAATTATTCCTGTAAGTGTATTTTTTTGTTGCAATATATGGCAATATATTCATTACATATTTTTCACTAATTTCACAGTTTATGATGATATTATTTATTATTTATTATTATTTATTTATTCCGTAGCCGGCGATTGGGGAGGGGGTCGCCCTCGCAGCCAATACGCTGCTGTCGGTGCCGCTGGATCTCGTACTCCATTCACGATTCGCTTCCATTCTTGACGATTTTTTGCCACGTCTCGAGCATCCCTAGCCGACAATCGTTGATTTTTAAGGTCGCCTTTGATGGTATTTAGCCAGGTTTTCTTCGGTGCCGATCGCTGAATTCTCCATTCTGTCGGACGGTCTCGCCAAAGAAGTTTACGTGGCAAGCGATTGTCGTTCATTCGGCAAACATGGCCGAACCATCGTAGTCGACGTTTTTGTACTTCTTCTTCGATCGTTGTTACTAGATCGCATCTTTCTCTAATGGTCTCGTTTCGAATTCGGTCGCGGAGTGAGACACCGAGAATCTGCCTCAAGCATCGCATTTGGAAGACTTCGAACTTTTTGAGGTCCGATTGTAGTAACGTCCACGTTTCCGATCCATAAAGAAGAATGGGAAGAACCAACGTTCGGTATAGTCGTACTTTGGTTTTGATGGTAATATTCATTCGCTTCCATATGCACCACTTGAGCGAGGCGAATGTTGCTGTTGCCTGACCGATCCGGCTATGGACATCGGCCGTCGAAGCCACTTTCTTTTCCGTAACCAACGATCCTAAATACTTGAATTGTGGGACCTGTTCGATTTGGGTTCCATCGAGGTAAACGCTGGCCTTCGAACCGTCCGTAGTGAGCACTTTGGTCTTATCCGATTTTGTAATAATCTTTATTTTCACTATGCGCGCATGTACCACTATGTTTAGGTTAGCTGTAAGACATTGCCATGTGGCAATAAGCTCGCCTTTTTTGTATACTTTTTTTAAGTGCAAATAAAGAGTTTATTATTATTATTATTATTATTATTTTCAATCCATATGATTGAGCAATTCCGGATATGTCGTATAAAATGTCCGTTGCTTCGGCATCAGTGTCGGCGAAAACGGCGCTATCATCAGCGAACATCAAATCGGTTATGAAGTTTGATTCGTCGTATCTAACTCCGCGTCGACCGTCGAATGCTCTCCGCATAATCGCGTCGATCACCACGTTAAAAAGTAGCGGCGATGCGACGTCTCCTTGTCGAACACCAGTTTGAATCGGGAATTCCTCAGACAAATCGTTACGGATTCGAACGCTGCTGGTTAAGCCATCGTACGATGATTGGAGAAGTTTAATGATTTTTGGTGGCACGTGTTCTGTCTCCAAGGCACTCCATAAGCTGTTCCAATCGATGCAATCGAAGGCGGATTTAAAGTCTATGAAGACGACGATTGTTCGTTTGCCGCACCGTATTCTTTCTTCCATTAGCTGACGAAGAGCGAATATCTGATCAATGCATCCTCGATATGGTCTAAATCCTGCTTGCTCCTCTCGGCTCGTTTGTTCTCGATGTTTTTGTAGCCTCGACTGTATGATTTTTGTAAATACTTTGCCGACTATTGAAAGAAGGCTAATACCGCGATAATTCTTGCATTCTCTGCTATCGCCTTTCTTTAAAATTGGCACAACGATGGCTTTCTTCCATGCCGACGGAATACGATCCGATTGCCAAATATGCGTTAGGAGAACATGTAGTTGTTGTAATAGAATGTCACCTCCGGCTTTGATCATCTCGGCGGTAACTTGATCTGGACCCGGCGCTTTACCATTTTTCAGCGATTTTATTGCCGTTTTCACTTCGTTTATTGTTGGTTCGTTATCGGAAAACGGATTCGCCGGCTGATTGATAATCGGCGGTTGCGGTGCTGGACCTTGAGGCGGATCGTGATTGTGCAGCTGATTAAAGAATTCCCTCCACCGCTGCAGGCGCTCGTGGGGGAAGATCACGAAAGTTCCAGATATGATGATATGCTTATCTCTGATATGGCTTATGTCTCTGAGTGGTATATCTTACAGATTCGACTTCAGTAAAAAATCGCTTTTTAAATGTACAGCCTTTATAAAGTTACTAAGTACTCATAAAAGTACATTTATTTATTTTATTTACTTATTTTTATTTTATTTTATTTCTGGAATCATACAGCGCATACAATATACATACGTGTGCATAAACATAATGTAAAAAAAAGAAAAATGATTACGCCGATAATCGTTTCCTACGAAAGTAAAATGTTAAACAGATTTCCGCATATTACACATTTGGATTTTAGCATATTACACTTAAAAATTTAATATAAAATAAACTAAGTCCATATTTAATATAAAAATTAATAAAGAAACCGATGGGAGAGGTAGGGAATTGGAAGTGATAAGGAAGAAGGAGTTAAACGATGGTATGTGTAATGTATATAGATATAAATAAAGATATAGATAGGTCGTATAGTGGTATATAGATACAGATATTTATTGATGTTTATATATATATATATAGATACATAATAAATATTTATAGATATTTATAAATATTTGTAGTAGCTACTGATATGTTGTATGGAAAGTATATAACTAAGTACGATAGGTATTAACAAGCTCGTTAGGTGCAATTGATTTGAATATTTCTTTAAAGAACGTCGGTTGGTTGAGGTTGAAAATGTCGATGGTGGAAAAACGAGAGTCGTACTTGCACATCAGCCTATAAGCGATGGAATATTTCCCCTAGTTGGTATTGGCACGAGAGACCTCAAACGTGCGTGAATTGCGAATTAATCGCGGAGGAACGAAAAAACGTAAGTTTTCAACAAGGTATGGACTATCTATAGTATATTTTGCTTATGTTGTCATTCTAATGATGATTATGCCACCGAACCTACAATTAAATTTTAAAGCAAATGTTTGAAATATCACCACGAACCGCTTGGTTATAACTGAAGCAAAAGCTGATCTAAAATTTTCTACATTAAAGTTTTCGATTACTCTGATACCAACACAAATTCGGAAGGAGCTGTAGATTATCAGTAAATGGCGACATACGTGTGATGTTAGTGACCGAAGCCTTTTCGAAAATTGATTCTTGAGATTTATTGAAACCTAGTCTTATATTAATCAGCCAAAATACTCCTCTCGTGATATATACCTAATAAAATTATAAAGAGGATAAAAACAAATTTTCCGCGTGAAGTTTATAACACCCGATGTTTCGGCCACGCTACCAGCTTCACGCGGTAAAAATAGACGGAGTCTATCCTAGACAACGGCGGTTGCAACGTCGCCGAAACGTCGGGTGTTACAAACTTCATATGGTAAATTCGTTTTTATCTTATTTATAATGTCTAACAACAGCGATAGTCTCCGGTTTCATATATAATATTGTATGTCAGATATTAGCTGTGCAGTGCCATTAGAAAATTAAGAAATTCGTGCAATTTTTAAACCGATAAATCCGTTTATTTCACATTGTTCTGTATTTTCATTCCGAAACTCCACCAGAATGTTTTTTCTATAAAAAAAGAGCAACTAGAGCTGTCGACTACAACAGCGAACCCGTCACCTCAGGAAGTTTTACAGAAATTTGATCGTTCTGTCTCCCGTGAGGTGAGCGCAGAAGACTTAGGACAAAACAGTCCACCGTCAAGCTCAGCCACATGCCCGTAAGAGGCCAACGCCCTAAACGCGAGATAGCTAGGTATGTTACCCAGCGGGCCGACATTCGGTCCCATACTACCAGTTGCAACCAGATTACTCCGGTCTGCCGACTGATTACAGGTTCGAGGTCACTTGGCGGTCTTCTGCCTTACGCAGCGGTGAAGCGGTGTTTACCGAATCTATCGTGGACCACGGCATCCTTTGCCCGGCTGTTCACCCGGAATCGGGTAGCCGATGGTCGTTACAACAGCAGTCGCCGTAAGGTGAACAACTACCCCCGCTCTATAGGAGACAGTACTGTTTCCAGACTCCCCCGACTTTTTCAGAACCTAACAGTACGAATTCACAATAGATTGGCTGACGCCGCACGGTGCGCAAACCGTCCTGGAGCGCCAGATGATTGACTACTGGGGGAATCTAGCCCTCAGGCCAGAGTCCTACCCGGGCTCGCACTTCATGCGTTGTGGCCGCCGAATGGGTGTTGACCCGTGAATGTGACCGACCCTGAACAAATAAGTCTTCGTGGTCAACTCCAATAAGGCCCATTATCTCCTAAAAAGAGCAAATAGAGTTGTCAACTACAACGGGCGAATCCGTCACCTCAGGAAGTTTTAACGATTGTTCGTTCTATCTCCCGTAAAGTAAGCGCAGAAGACTTGGATAAAACAATCCACCGTCATGCTCGCGGTTAAGGCCAACGCCTTAACCGCGAGATAACTAGGTGTGTTAACCAGCGGGCTTACACTCACGCAATTACTTCCAATTGCGACCAGATTACTCCGGTCTCTCGATTGGTTACGAGTTCGAGGTCGCTTGCGCGGTCCTCTCCCTTACGAAGCAGTGAAACGGTGTATACCGAATCTATCACGGACCACGGCATCTTTGCCCGGCTCATGTCAACAGCAGACGTAATCAGCGGCCTGCCCCCCTCCACTCCTCTCCCCCCACAAGATTACATAATCAACCGAGTTTGCGGAAAATGTGAAGAATCGTGAACCCAGCGTTTGTTAAGGTTTTTAAAACAGTAAGTGGAAAAAAACATTTTAGAATGCTTTTAAAAATGTACTTTATTAATTAAAAGTAATTACAAAATCTTAAAATCTTTGGTTTATTTTACAGATCCTAATCTCCAGACCGCAGTAGCTGTAAAGACGGTATTAGGGAGAAAAAATATTTAAGAATGCATTTAAAAATGTACATTTAATATGCAGGTTTAGACAAAAAAAATTGCGATGCAGTGACCAAAGATGATTACGTAATCAGGATGGGCACCCCCTCCCCCCCCCCAACGCGTAATCAAGCGAAGCGTAGCCTCAGCTACAAACCCCCCTCCCCTCCCCCTCGGTGATTACGTAATATGTGGACGGCCCCTTTTCTGATTTGTGACGGTATCGCAAAGGAGAGATATGTTTATACAGGCTGCGGCAGTGAGGACGGACGGTTTTAAAAAAATCATAAAATAGTTAGTTTTTACTCAAAAACATATTTATTGATGGAATCAGGTTCGCAAGGAAATAGCATTTGAGACAGTCAAGTGTGGAAAATCACATCAGGCATGTGGTGGCCGAAATCGTTGATGCAGTGCTGGAGGCGTTCTTGGAAATTTGCGTAGACTCTCTCCAACATCGCTCTTTCAACTTGGGCGACTTCCACGCGAATTGCGTGGAATGATTTTTTCTAATGGGGACACATCAAGGCTAAAGTATACGATAACAAGCCCCGAACTCTGGACGAATTGAAGGACGCAATTCCCGTGGAAGTCGCCCAAGTTGAAAGAGCGATGTTGGAACGCCTCCAGCACTGCATCAACGATTTCGGCCACCACATGCCTGATGTGATTTTCCACACTTGACTGTCTCAAATGCTATTTCCTTGCGAACCTGATTCCATCAATAAATATGTTTTTGAGTAAAAATTAACTATTTTATGAATTTTTTAAAACCGTCCGTCCTCACTGCCGCACCCTGTACATCTAAAAATCCATCCACATAAGCCGCTTTCAAGCACACACTCATTATACTGAAATGCCGGAGCTCGTCAAGCACTCAAAGTGTGTTTTCAGTGTTGCTCCATTACTGGCGGTATGAGGACCCTGAAACGGGGAAACACCTGCTCCCGGCTGGCGTCCGCCTATCCACTTCGACGTAAGTAAAACTCAAGCACCAACCGCTTCCAGCAACGCCCGCCCGCACACAGGAGTTATTTTGCGAATACGCTGAATAAAATATTGGTAAATGCTAGACGCCCACTATTTAGCCTGTTTTTCGGCGGGGTAAAAAATTAACACAAAGAATAGTAGATTGTATCACAAGGGAGCAAAATAATATTTTTACGGCGAGGGCTCTTTTTTGAATCCAGAGCGAAGTGATGGATTCTAGGGTAGAATCCCGAGCGTAGCGAGGGATTCTTTAGTAGAATTTTGAACGTAGCGAGGGATTCAAAAAAGCGCCCGAGCCAAAATATTTTGCGCCCGAGTGATACACTCTACTTTTCATCACCCTCTAGAGAAAATAAAAGGCGCCTCATATTAATCCACCATATATGTACATAGTTACTTACTTTTACGGCAAGAAAGACTTTGTCGAAAGCCTCATTAAGGAAAGTCTCCACGTTTTTGATTGAGAACACTTTGGATTTTGTAGGTTTAAATCCATCAGACATCCTCTTCAGATACGCTATTAATTTCGAATATGTGTCCAGTTTTACGTCGTTATTACAACTGACTGTTGATTTTAACATTGAGTAGGTACTCCAAAGAGTGAATGGTTGTTTAGTTGTGGCTAAGTACTGGAAGTAAGCCAAAAACAAAGATTCTGAAAAATTCTTGGCGCCTCTTGCATTTCTCCATTCGATAAAATTTCCATAGGCTTTCATATATTTCTCCCGGGATTTTTCAGGTAATAGATAATCAATCACATTTCTTGCCTCAGTTCTAATGCTTTCAGGAGTTAAATCTATACTTTCACTGTCACTTGAAGAACTCATTTTTCGAAACAAAACGATGAATTTCATACAATCCGTGAAAATTGTCGAAAACGCGGGCAACAAAAACAATTGACGTTCGCGCGTTTTTAATTTCATTTGTTTTTTTTTATTCAGCCGGCGCGGCGGCGCGACTAGGGGCCGTCGTACCAGCCAGTCTTTATTCAACAATATTTGCGTTCGATTTCTTCGGCGCTGAAGACTAAGATGTTCCAAATTCAAAAAGAGCGCTGCAAAGATAAATTGCGGCGCACTTATTCAAAAAGTGAGCCGCAAAGATAATTGCGGCGCACTTATAAAGTTTCTTATAGAAAACACCACTTTTGGGCGCACTTAAAGGCGAACCAAGTCGTCCTTTTCGAATAGATGGGATGAAAAAATAGTTACAATAGAAATGAAGAAATAGGCAGTCATAAATCTGTACCTCAAAATGTAAGGCGTGTTAAATTCACAATTTATCATGAAGCGCCGAAAGATTAAGACTAGATTATATGGTACTATAATTGATTATATATGGTATTAGATTGCTTAACTCCATTGTCCGTTTTGGAAACACTTCTGGCCGGCGAAATGCAGGTGGCGCTAATAGTATTGATGGCGAACTAAAGGCAATTTATTTGGTTATCTAAACATTGATAATCAACATTTTTTTATAAAGGACTGAATTATTATGCAAACCCAATGATTTGTTTGTTTCTACTCTTTATTGTGAAATCACAATGGGCGGGATTACTGTCATATGACAATCTCCTACAACCAATCTTACTATGACGTGCGTGTAACATGTCTGTAAGTGTGTGTCTTGTTATTGCACTTGATCGACAGAATTGAAAATGCAATTCCGTTAATTTTATCCCAATGGAAAATGGTGACCCCGCCGGGAATCGAACCCGGGACTTTCCAATGCAAGATCAGGCGACCTAACCACTATGTGACACCACTGTGTAGACGCGTCATTTTAGAGATAGAACAATAAATAGTGATAAATAAAATAAAGTGGATTTTACTGTCAGATGCAGATATTTTAAGTAGATCAAAATGGTTACAGAAATAATAGGGATAGATAGAATGCCATTCTATGAACATTTAAGTGCGTAATTATTACGTATTGAAAAACCTGTTAGCATATATACTTAACCCGCGTTATAGTATCTCCACGATTAAGGCATATTCAATCCTCACGACTGTCGCGACTGTGAAATAGATGACATGACATTACTGGCGGATGGAATGATTTTAAATTTCGTCCTTTCCAAGTCCATAGACTGTTGTTTTGTTTCAGAATCGTAATAGTGAAGATATGTTTTGTCCATAGCTATAAATCGAGCCGAAAATGGCCAGGATCTCGTTGTAACAAATGTAAATAACTTTGCGAAATCTTTAGTGTAGTTTTTTTTGCTTTACCGTAAGTTATAGGTACACAACGTATACGGATACCTTTTTCATCCCTACTTATCGAAATCTTTACTTCACCGTGACACGATGATCCACCACAATATTTCTATTCACTTTTTTAACCATTTCTGACTGCGTTGCAGAGCAGCCCGAGGTAGGCTAATTAAAATTATGTATGTATGTATATAAGTATGGTTAGTTAAAATTCGTCCACGCCTAAACTAAGCACACTAACAAACAGCTAATGAGCACCCTGTTGTATCTCATAAGTTAAAATTCACTAATGTCTTCTGAATTTGTCATAATTTTTATTTTTGACGTGACAACGTCTTATAATTCGATGGAGCCGGCTGCACGCACGAAAAAACATGACTCATGCGGCGTTACCTCGCTCTGAGGCGTTCCATGAGAGCGCGGAACGAGCGACAAAGAGGCACAATCGGCCTCCGCGTTCGGGAGCGTTCGACATGTGTCTCTCTCCTACTTGAGTGAGCGATGCGTCCGCGTGGACAGCTGCTATACAATAATAAATTAATACAATAATACATAAATGTAACTTGATCAATTCAATTGTGATTTCCATTTACCTCCTCTATATCCATACAAAATATCTATCAAACAAATAAAATTAAAATTTTCTTTTGAAAAATGCAACCATTCCATCAGTATTTTCTTATGACGTTGTCACGTTCAATTATCGTCAGTAAACAGACTTTACAGACAACCGATTTTTAAAATGTTTTCTAATAATTTATTACTAAAATTGAGGCCTACGTAGTCAGTAGTACGCTGAAATTCTGCAGTTAATAGGTGAGATGACTGAACGTAAAGGGATCTATTCCTTGTATCATGGTAATGCATGTTAGAGTGCGTTACATAAATAGTTATGCTTTTATGAATACGACATAAACATTCATGAACACATACCAAACACTGTGACAATACGTAGTGTTTTAAAAAGAGGTTTACATGATTCTCTTGATCCTATACCTCTGTTTTGTCTCACTGCCCTTTTTTGCAGTATAAAAATATCAGTTATACGAGTATATACAGCATTAGCCCACAACAATATACCATACCTAAAATGAGATTCTGCTAATGCATAATATGCTCCGACAACATTTTTTTCTTCTATAATGTTTCTTATTTTAAAAATAGCATATCAGGCGAATACCTTACCATATCCTCTCTTTTATCCTTCGCTCAGTATAAATGCTATATTTCTACTAGTTCTATATGCTATATTTCTATTAGTTCATTTAACTTTATTAATTCTATGTGTACTGTACGATGACAATTAAAAATAAAGTTATCATATCGTCGACTATAAGATGTCGCTTTTATGGTAAGTCCGCCATTTGTGCATATATTTTTTAAAACAAACGTATTTTTTTACGTAATGTTTTTTTTAGTATAAAAAAAATATTCTTTTCTATTCCTATATCACTTTCTCACATGCTAAATATTATGCTAAATACGTTTAAATAGCATGCATTGCGTGATTAGGAATTATAAACATAGATTAATAATAGAGACCGACAACCAATGCTCGTCGATTAGTATAATAACATGGAGAGTCTCGGTACGGTTACGGTACCTAATGATTTAACGGCACATCATCGTCATGGATCATCGATAACGAATGCGATTCATTCTATAGTAGATCTATAAAAGCATTGAACACAAATCTAATATCTTATTGACATTCTAAACGTATAAAGGTTCAATAATAAATCAGATTAGCGTGGTAAAGTCTATGCATTGAGAAAGAGTGCAATGTTTAGATCAGATAGGAAAGCGCGACGCTGCAGCATCCGCTATGTCTGGAGAATCCTCTGAGTAGCTAACCAAATTCAAAATAATGTAAGCTGTTGTTTACAAACACTGTTTTTAGGCAATTAAAATGAGATGAAACAATAAATAAAATAAATTAATAAATAATGTTGAAAAAATTGAGAAGCGCTGAGCTGAAAATGCTCAAAAATCGAAGTATTTCTGATTTAAATTTGGCGTCATTAGCATGAATACTATTTAATTATAAGATGCAATTTATAAGAAGTAGTTATAAGATGCTTAGAATTATGCGACACTGCACGATACTGACACAATTGATTATATATTGTACTAGCTGACCCGTGCCCACTTTGTTAGGCGGTAAACATTATTACTTGTGAGGAAATTATGAGTGTAGTTCGGTTAGTACTGAGTGCTATGATTTATTCCCTGACTGCCAAAAGGAGGGCTATATTTTTACTGCATATATATGTATGTATTTGCATGCGAATTTGGCTATATTACCGGGTTTCTAATGAGTGAATGAAATGATTATGATTGAATAAATTATGTTTATTTTAATTGTTCAAAACTTCTCTGTATACTATATTAGATTTATTTATTTATTTATTTATAGTATTACACAAGTTCGTTTGTACAGTTTACCATATCATGTTGTATATATATATATATATATATATATATATATATATATATATATATATATATATATATATATATATATATATATATATATATATATATATATATATATATATATATATATATATATATATATATATATATATATATATATATATATATATATATATATATATATATATATATATATATATATATATATATATATATATATGAGACGTTAGCAAAAAACTGATTCTTGAGGAGATAGAGTAATGAATAAAAGTCGCCTAACTAGGCCAGGGCCTGTTCTAAGGCAGACTTTATAAAATATTGTTTAAATCTATCTAATCAAGTTACTAAATAATTATTGTATAGAAAATAAAAAAAATAAAAATAGAGATTAAAACAATTAAAATTTGTAGAAATTCTATTACTTTGATAATAATTATTAACGTGTAAAGTAAAATTAAAAATATTTGTTTGAAAGTAAAAATATATGTCTAAAATTGAAGAATAATGCGAAAAATTATTATACAAAAAATTAATATACAATATTCAACATTCCATTGATGTTTTCCCTGCCTTCTGTAATAAGCCACCTAGAAACCGATTTTTTAAATTTGTTTTTGGTTTCAATGCGTTTCACGACATCTTCGACACAGATGTAATATACCAAAATATATTGTAGGTACTTAAGGAGTTCCAACCCGAGATAAGGTCGCGGTTCCATACCAATGTCGTATTATCCTTTAACTATGTATGCAGTAAAAGGGAAATTATATGAAGTAAAAGGGAAAAGTCTTTTGTTTTAAACACTTAAGACGATAAATTTACTTATTTTGATATGAATTCATAATTGTTGATAATATGACCAATAAACATGACCTAACGATTTAAATTATTTTTTAATATAAAAACTACTTTTTTTGTGACTTAAATATAAAAGTTAGACATATGCTGTCGCTGACTATTTTGTAGGCATTACCAAGCTCTAGAACTCAATCATATATCTCTCATCGATAAAGCAGCGTTCGTAAGAAACGATCACATTCGACCGTTTTTTCTCCGACTTACTTTGCAAATCCAACTACCACGAAAAATTCTTTCCATTTTTTGGATTAATATATAGCCTATGACACTCACAAATAGAGTGGCTTTCTATTAGTAAAAGAATTTTCAAAATCGGTTGAGCAGACCCAGAGATTACTTCCTACAACCTCACAAACTCACAAACTTCACCTCTTTATAATATTAGTATAGATGACACTCACAAATAACGTGGCTTTCAATTGGTAAAAGAATTTTCAAAACGGTTCAGTAGATCCAGAGATTACTCCCTACAACCTCACAAACTCACAAACTTTACCTCTTAATAATATTAGTATAGATAGATTACAACACGGTCGCGGTTGCATGCATACCATGTCGTATTATCTCTGCAGTAAAAGGAAAAAGTCTTTTGTTTTAAACACTTGAGACGATAAATTTACTTATTTCGATAATAATTTATAATTGTTGATAATATGACCAATAAACTTGACCTAACGATTTAAATTATTTTTTAAATATGAAAAACTACTTTTTGTGACTTAAATATAAAAGTTAGACATATGCTGTCGCTGACTTTTTTGTAGGCAATATCAAGCTATACAACTTTTCTCTCGAACTTAATCATATATCTCTCGTCGTTTCATCGTTAAGGCAGCGTTAGTTAGAAACGTTTTCGTTCGACCGTTTTTTCTCCGACTTACTTTGCAAATCCGACTACCACGAAAAAGTCTAGTCTAAGAACTAAAAAATAATGCTAATGATGTAATTAAAGCGAAAATACAGAAATTTACGGTTTTAGAATAAAATCAACCGTATTTCACGATCGTTTTGTATTTAAATAAGATATTCTTTTTGACGAACTTACTGTTTCTACACAGAATAACCAAAAATGTTAAAAAAACATGACAAATAATCTTTCTAAAAAAAATTGGAAATTTCGTTATTAATTTCAAATAATAAATTAATGGTCATAATAGGTTCCCAGTAGGTTTTTGTAAATTATGGGTTTTTGTGTTATATCGTCACATACCAATCGTCTTTAAAGATTAGCAAAAGCTTTATGTCAAAAATTCATTCGACAACATAACTAATCTTACAAGAATTACGATTTGTGACATCGCGTGCATCGTTCATATACATAGGTATCTAATAAAACTAATAACGATAAAAAAATACTTAAACCAACTTACGAGTTAAGGAGAAAACGTTCAATGTATTTTTTTGTGAAAATAAGATACTAATGCCATCTGGTGGCTTGTTCCCAAACGGATCGAAGGATCAATCGTTTTTCAAATAAAAGGTCATAATCAACCCTTAAATGAAGGGCCTTTAAATCTGCCTTCAAAATATGAATCCGACTACAAAGGTTGTCAACAAACGCATGTCCAGCCTGTGTGCTGGACACATCAGAAGCCCCAAATAGCCGCAGAACGCAGGTTGGATCAAATCCCCTATGGACGCAAAGTGCGCACCACTCGAGGATGATTTCACAGCATTTTAAATGAAGGGACAAGAAAAGGTGGGACGGAAAAGAATGACCAAAGTCCACTTGGTGAAGGTGGACCTTGATCATTTTTTCCTGTCATGTCGAGGTGGGATACCTCCGGTTGAAGCTGAGGAGGAACTGCGACGGGAAAACTGATCAAGGCCAATAACTTTTTTCAGGGTTTGGCTTTTTTCTGAGGTATAATTAAAGTAAAATGTTTATTTTAGAAACTCAAATATTGTCATTACTAAATTACTCTTATATCATTTTGTGTATTTTTTTTGAAACATTAAATATTACGGTTTATATTTTTTTTTACCTCAATCAAACCCTTGTTAAAATGTATTTCTTTAAGTAAGTAAATTTTAAAAATTGAATTACCAAAAATGGCAAAAAGTTGATATTGATCATTATTCACCGTAACCCTTTAACTGTTATTAGGTTGGAGGGCCGATGACTTGTTTTTTTAACCCTCCGCGCGTCAACTCTCCCCCGCCCCCTCCCAGCCCCCGAACCGCCCTCACCCCCCACGATAGTGATCGTGTCCCCCTGGTGTCCCCATGATCCCTCTGGTGGACCGATTTCAAACAAAATCTTTTTTAACTCTTGCCTTGATCAAATGATGCCTGCATGACGAATTTCAGCTTAATCGGATTATGTGTTTGGGCGATATCGTGGCGGAATACACACACACACACACACAGTAGTGTAGTTAAAATACCTTCTTCTGCCGTGAAAGCAAAAAAAAAACGGATAAATTATTTAACAACTAAATCCCAAAAAATATGTAATAAATGCGTTATAGCATCTTGCTGCGATAGCATAAGCAGGAAGCAACTAGAAGATGGGCGGGAGCTTTATAAAATTTAAGCGGTGAGACGTTCTCGCTATAAATTGCATGGAGAGAGGGAGGGGGGAGAGGGGAGGGTTTAACTGTGGGGGATTCTGCACTTTTTCCCTATGTATATTTTTTAAAGTTTCAGCGAGTTTTAGATGAATTATTTGGAGCGAGATTACGGCGGCTATACATCAACGCGTTCAGCGTGTCAGTAAGAAAAAGGGCGACGAGCTTAGCGCCCGCTTTACTCGAATGGATAGGGATACTCTTATCGTATGAGCAGGCAGAAATTGGGAAATGCAACGGTTTTGTGGTAGTCTGATGCTATTTTTCTCTAAACTGTCAAGGATTTTTGTGATGCATACATATTAATTAGATACACTGTTCTCTAAGGTTTTTTTTGAAATTTGGAATTTGAAATACCTGGATTTAAAAAGAAATCGGTATGAATGCATCAAAGCATTAATAGGTACCACATATAGAGTAGCCATTGTAAACCCAACGCGTATGAGTTCTGACATTTAAAAGCGGCGCGTTACCTGGTAATTAGTATGGACACCATAAATCGGCAAATTTAGACTTGCGAATGTGCACCTTATGTTCAATTAATATGGCATATTATTGTTTATTAAGTCGCCGCTCGTATTACGGCAGGTTTACCCTTCATATTCACGCCATGGTGCGATGCTTTAACCGGGAGTTAGTCATTCATTGTGATCTAAATCGGTGCGAAGTCTGTCGTCCGAAATCAACTAACATAATAGTTATGTTTTCAATAATTAAATGTTTAGTATTTAATTTTGTGACGCATCCAAGTGTAGGTATGCCTTTCTACTGTAGTATTCAACGTATTGTATTGTTCAATGTATTGTATTGTATGAAGAACATAAAGAATATGTCTTTTGGGGGACTGAGTCCTTATGGGATTTCTACCATTTTTACTACAAACTTCGTTGACACGGAAAATACGAGTAGCTTTATAATTTTTAGTTGTCGGTATGTTGCAAAAGCTGTTACATGGATCTCAAACCTTTCATAAAGCCCGACTTTGGAATCCTTTGCCAAAAAATGTAAGAAGCGCGCCTACCCCTAACATGTTTAAACCAGTCTCAGAGATCATTTGAATTCTTTCAAATAAATTCCCTTTCATTACCCATTCTCCTCTTTTAAAACCTTTTCGTCCTTACAGGCTTTAGTTTATCTTGGCGTGGCAAATTCTAAGCCCACAAAAAGGGTATTTTTGTTCAATTTTTCGAACTTTTGTATTATATAGGTGAAGTTAGTAACTATCCGCAAACAATGTTCCCAAATTAGGACGCGTTACCTGTAGTCTATTTTTTGTAGGCAATAAACTCGCATTTTCTTTGAAATAAAGCGTTTATGATTAATAACACTAGATGCCCTGAAAAAATGACAGAATTCTTAAAAATACAAAGTGAAAAAAGATTCAAAATATGGGTAAAATACCTATAGAAGTTTTAAAACAGAAAATTATTAAGAAAAAAGGTAAAAACGTCCTCGATAGGTGTGTAACGGACCTTAAGTCCATTACATGCGATCAACAAATGCATCCAGTGAAATACACTGGATGAAATACATTTCCAGTGAAATACACTGACACAATTCAGCTATTATTTTAACCCGTGCAGCCATGAATCAGCACGATGAAACATTACTTTTACTCGGAATATTTTGGATTGCATCATTTATCGGCCTATATAAACCGGCGAAAAAGCAGCCAAATTATCATTCCCCGAGTGATCCTTCCCCCAAGGTTGCGACGGCATATTCGGTACCCTTCTCACGAGGTGTGTCAACGAATCCGGCTCCTTAGTTTTCTTTCCTTATCCTCCATAGTCTCGAAGCATCAGTCTGTAATCCCACAGTCTTGAGCCGTGCCCAGTACAAGATACTAGGAACACACATACAATCCTCATCCGTATATCCTCGTAACCGCAGTCGCGCATCTATACACTCACGTCAACATAACTTGTTCGGGAAGCGTTATAACTAGCAATATCAAACTTTCAATCAATAAATACCTTCTAATTCATTCAAAACCGCCTTTTAATACGGATAGTGTTGTTTTCTATTACTTTGTTTCCAATAAAGTCTAAAACTTTATGACATTTATTCCTCACAATTGGTAGAAACAGAATAAACCTTTAAACTTTAAAGGATTTCATATTCTTTGACTTCAATGAATTATTTTTTCAAAAACACTTATGGTAACATTTTGAATTCCTCTTTCATTCTCTTAATTGAACAATTTTTGCATTACTGTGAATATAACAGTTTTTTAGTTTGTTTATCAAGCTACTCTTCAACTACAATATCAACCAGTCATGTTATAATGCCTTCAAAGCAATAGCTCTGACAAAGGCCAACCAATCGAGACATAGGAATTGCGAAAGATAGACTGAGGAAAATGCTTCAAAAAGCTAGAATTTTGCGGTCGAGAACACAAAAAATACACTACAAATCTACAAAATAAACTACTACTGTCACATCCTCCGCAGAAAGTCACCACATGGATGGACTTACTCATAGCAGGCAATTATAAAGTAGAAAGTCCGATAAATATGGAAAAATTCTCCTAATATTGACACAGTATACTTTGACAAAACTAAGAAGGAATGAAAAGAATTACGGTATTACACAAAATGCACTGAGAAAAATATTGGATTGATTCCTTCATTACCATTTTGTTATTACGGTTTTATAGAGAATTTTCAATAGTAATTTTGTTGAATAACAAGGAATTTTCTAGTAACTCCATTACGCGATTATATGTATCAACATTTTCCGTACGGTTAATACGGAAATAAAAGTATACTGTACTTTCAACATGATTCACGTGTCCGACTACAACCGTACGTATACTACTACATGATGTCATGTTAGAAGCGAGATCCCAAGGTCTCGACGTAATGAAATAATATTATGCTTTAACATTATGGCACGGTTACTACCGTCACGCCAACACCGTTACGTGTCATATTAATTCATACGTACGCTCCACAGTCCAAGTTATATGAGTAATCCTTATTGTACATGCGTATTTTCGTGTATTTCATCGTTATTTTTTTTCTCATTGTGTGAAAATCAGTCCAGGAAGTTTATACAATCTATAAACTGGATACAGAAACCAGCCAAGAGGAATAGACAAAAGGATCACCGATACAAGGAAACCGATAAAATCAAACAAAAGCAACACAGAAAGATTCAGAATATACCGAATATGGACGAAAGAAGTGAGAAGGATAGACAATTATACCATATACTACCCTCACAATCCTCTCCTCATTTTTTTATGCCTGCTCTAAGTTGTTTTTATACTGGTCAATTGATTTAATTTACCCTTTCTTCCTTAAAGTCTGGTGGTCGTCGATTTCTAAAAGTGGCCCTTGGTGTATTTACAGCCGTATTCAGAGTCGACACTCAAGGGGTCCCTCAACTCAAGTGTGCCTTAACCTGTCAGATTACTATTCAGAAACCATACTTAAGTAGGCACTCAAGTAGGCTACTCGAGTGTGCCCTTAAGGGAGCCATCTTCCATATATTTTTGTATTCAGAGACAATACTTGAGTGTGGAGGAAGCTAAAATGGCCGACTTTTCTTAAGTTTTGAACTGTCAAATTCAAGTGTGGTCTTGAGCTCACTTTAACGAGTGCTCGTTGAGCATTCCACTAATTAATGCGTGCTTTTTGTGAATTAAATCCACGATTTCAATAACTCTATGGTTTATAATGATTTGGCCGATTTTATAAGCTGTATATACCGCGTCGGATTTCCGATTCCGCCTGATGCAGTTAGTACTGGCACTGAAATTTTTTGCCACCGGCAATTAGCCATATCCAACCATAGCTATTATTTCTACTTATATTTTTGCTAATTCCTAGGTGAAGAAATTCTGCATCGAAATTCGGCGCAAAAGGAAGCAAACTAGCAAAAGGCAAAACGAAAAAGACGAAAGAGCGCAGTGAGGAAATCGATTAAGAAACCGACAAGAAAAATACGCCAGTGAATACGCCTACGTCGAGCAAACGTCAGTGACAACAGCTGATGCACCGACGGGTTTTTTCAACCATAGAGCACACTCATTTTGTTCAAAGACAACGAAAACTCTATAGACCGTGTAATAGGAATGTATTAGTTTCGAATTAGAAATGAATCCAATTGCTCGAGGGCCCCTTAAGTGCATACTCACTGAAGGGAGCCCTTAAGTAACGACTATGAATAGTAATTTTGAGGGCGGTAATTGAGTGTCACTCGAGTGAGTGTTCCCTTATAGTGTACTTAAGTATCGACTGTGAATACGGCTGTTAGTTTACCGCCTCAGGAGCATTCTTGGCTGAGTTGGCATAATTCGTGCGTTCTTTCGTGTACCTTCTTCGGTATGTGAAGTTTGTACTTAAGTATTGGCAGATCTGGAATAACGTACATTTACTTATTAAATAGATTTAGAGAAAAAATACTTTCTCTGTCGTGTACTATCCCAATCAACACCATCCTATCTCCACGAGCTGATCGACAGTTCCCAAGGTCTCGTACTTCGGTCAGCCTCTGACAATTAACTCAAAATTCCTTGTCATAATACTGATTTCTACTCCTACTATTTCTGTGTTCCTTGTGCAAGACTCTAAAACGATCTACCAACAAATATACCATACTCACTTTCGTTAGAATCATTCAAGACTCACCTCAATATCTCATTTCTTTCTCCTTCTTCTCCGAAATTCCTCTCCTAGGGCATTTTTAGTTTTGAATATAGTAGTTTGTATTTTAAATAGATACATTTATTTGGTTAATAATCTTTATTTCTACTGTACTGTAATTAGGTTAGTTGTAAGATATTGCCATGTGGCAATAGGCTCACGTTTTTTTAAAATTTTAAATCAATATGGAGATAAAGAGTTTATTATTTTTACTACTAATTATTACAATATTATCATTTATTATATTTTTATCCAGTTAAATTAACTAATCACTAAGATATCCTAATACATCCCTAGAGGAAAATCGTGCTCCTCATGAATAATGAAAATTCGTGAAAAACACTTTATCGGGAAAGGCTCTCAAGGAGATTGAAACGAGGCAACTATTTTTTCACGGCACCTCTGCTGAAATACGAGCACGAAAATGACGTCTGCCTGAAATATTTACCCGCTGCCTGAAAATATGCGAGTTTTCAGGTCAGCATTTCGGGAAATGGTTATTTTATATGGGTTTTCTGTACACGTGACAGGACTGTATTAATGCCGATTATATTTATTTTTATTTATATTTTATTTTCATATACTACGTGTATGGGGAAAGGAATCGTGATTAGGCTAGAAGTTACGTGAACGGATGATCGTACGTGTATTAGAACCATAAAAACGGCCATCATCTTGAAACGTAATAAAAAAATAAAATCCGAATACGAGGGGCATTAAAAAAGTGATAATGAGTTACACACTCTTTGGAACTGTATAAAAATAAATATAGGCAGGCACAGAAAATACATGTTTTATTATGTTCTAAAGAACAAAAACTGTTGTTCTTTTGTTTTTACAATCTTTTATTTACCTTACAATGTTTGTTAGTCTAGTATGTTAGTATGTACATATGTTAGTTCATTTAGGTCAAATCTTGCAAGGTGAATTAAAACTACTTCCTGTTAGCCTATGAAGTTGAAATTTTACATGTTTGTTCAGTTCCGATGACAATGCATTTTTATGATCATTTTTGAGTATGATCTGATTCTACATCCAGGATCGGCTTCCGACAAGGCTACTCTTCCGCGGTCAACTGCACAGACAGGAAATTTTGTATAAGCATTCAATGATAGCCCACTCTAAATTTCACCATGACATGACTGCTGCACCCAGAATTGGCTTCCAACGAAGGGACTCCTCAACGGTCAACAGCACATAAACGAAATGTTGTATACGCATTCAATTATGATAGCCCGTTCTAAGTTTCAACATAATAGGGCTACTGCAACTAGGGTTGGCTTCCAGGGAAGGGACTCATCAACGGTCAACAGTACAAACACAACATTCTTTATAGCAATCAATTAGGATAGCCCATTATAAGTTCTACTATGACATGGCAGGGTATGCAAGAAGCTGTAATAGAAAATGCCGGCACAGAATCTCATATTTGAAAATAATGCGAATTCTTCTTTCAATTTTTAAAAAATATTTGAGCAAAAACAAATGTCTAAAAGACATATAAAAAGCTGAATCTTAAAAAGTAATAACATGGCCTTGCATTAAAATTGATTTGAATTTGAAATTCCAACACAAACCCAAGTTATCCAAGTTTAAAGAGGCCAGTTTGAAAAAACATCAATTACATAGATAAGGCCTTAATATTTCTATGTATTTCCGATATCACAGGTGCATAGTGTTGTTTTCTATTACTTTGTTTCCAAGAAAGTCTAAAACTTTATGACATTTCTTCCTCACAATTGGTAGAAACAGAATATTTCCGATATCAAAGGAACATCTGAGAGGTTGCTTTTTTGGAAGGGTATTTTATTTTTAGAAAAATGATCTATTAGTATATAAACCTAATAGGTGACTTTCTCGAATAATAGAAGAACATTCAATGCAAGTTAATTAACTCATACTCATTATTACTTTTTATTGACGCCGTAATATATCACTTAGGACCTTACAAAATTTGAACGGTTGCCCCGGACAATTATATCTTGGTGCCGATTTCTTAAAATAACGATATCTGAAGAAACTTGTTACCGTTACCAGCTCCAAGTTTAAACTCATAATCACACGAAATTCATACGTAAACTGAAACGGAGATTGAGTCGCTACGTGACGCAGCGAAATAATGGAATAAGCGAGCGGAGTGTCGACGCGAATGGAAACCATAATTACATTTGCTGTAACGATCATTTCCTTGCGGCTAAATGCTTTTGAGGGCTCCACAAAGGTGAAAGGAGAACGATAATATGCGACAATTGCGCTTAATTCAAAGGAGTCGGGCGTTGTTAAATCTGCATATCATCTCCTTTCTTGGAAGTGCTTCAGTCATGTACACGTACAGGTTAACAAGTTGATATGAAACTGCAGTCACAAAATAATTCTGAAATATGAGGTACACTTACCAGCACACAAGAAAGACCCAACCTTCAAATACGGCTTTACGATATATCACATTTCTTCCATTTTTTTCTAGAAGTTTAGTTTGCTCTTGATTTTATCGCTCTTCCATTCGCAATATTGACTTTAAAAAAAAATAGTGATATTGGGCGGAAAGCTTTAATAATAGTCATTTTTATGTAGGTAAGTTTATTTATTTATTTATTTATTTAAGAATGAATTACTATAAAACATTGATTTGCTTACAAAAATAACAGGAACCGAATGGCAAAACCTTAACCTTTTGCTTATTTGATTCTGTGACAGAACTCTAATATTACAATCAAGTTTGCTTGATTGCTTGATTGCTTACAGATGTACAAGTTTTAGTAAAAAGCTAATAAATTGCCCTAAAATGTGGTCTTCAAAAAAAAAAAATAATAATAATAATAATAAAAAATATTAAAAGATAATTAATATATAAAATGCAATTCCATTGTATAATCGGCAATAATATAAAATTCGATTAAATAATATAAATAAAATTATATGTGAGATAAGAAAGAAACAGTCATTAATATTTAATATATTATTATGTTAAGTAATAAAGGATTTAATATGAAAATATCTAGTCAAAAAAAGTACAATTCATTGTCAAAATATAATATAATAATATACCTAATATTCCATTTTATATTCATATGCACATTAAATAAAAATGACGCATCTATCTAAGATTTCTTAAATGAACCCTTAATTTATCATTCCATAGACCACCTAAAAAATATGCAAAAATAAACAAAATTTTTCTAGGGGTAGTAATAATTTGGGCTTTCTTGTGGTCGCTCGCGCTGCAAAACTTGTACTAAAGCTACGGTCACACGGAGCGAATACTCGCTTCGAATGCAGTCGCCGCGAGCAAACTCGCTTGGCGTGACAAGCTACTCGCTGCGATTAGATTCATTCGCCGCTGTCAAAATCGCCGCCTGTTGAAATGTTATTGAACATGTTCAATTATTATTGCCGCGGGCGCGCTACTCGCCCCGATATCAGCGCTCGCCAGTCGCGTGACAGGGTACTCGCTGTGAAAAGCTTGAGGCACCAAGCGAGTAGAAATTCGCGTGAAATGCGCGAATCGCACCCGCTACAATGTGACAGACCGGTAGCCAGCTGTTAATCGAGTTCAACTCGCAGCGAGGTCTCGCTGCGAGCAAATTCGTTTCGTGTGCCCGAAGCTTAAGCTTCATTCACACGGAGCGAGTTTGCTCGCTGCGAGTTGAACTCGCTGCCTGTCTGTCATATGAGTGTTTACAATACAATACAATCAACTACTCCAGTAGATAGGCATTCCTACACTTGGATGCGTCACAAAATTAAATGCTTTAAATTTAATTATTAAAAACATAACTATCATGATAGTTGTCATGACTGTAATATTATATTCAATATTACCTACTTACAAGTAATCGAAATATACTAATGTCATTATACAAGTATGCAAGTAAGAGAGAATAATATATTAAAATAGAAATGCAAATTCTATGTAGAATAATCAACGTAAAATAATTTTATTTTCAATCCAGCAATATGCCTTCCTATTTTTTAAACATAAATAGATGTATACTAAATTATATGAGAATTAGAATGTCAGCTATCATAAATCCGTTATATTTAAAATTTTACAAATTTTGCTAATTATGAACATGGAAAATAAACTCGGAATTTTCAAACTCCCTTATACCATAAATTGGGTTCCTTACCACATTATTTATAGTTATCTTTTTAAATTGGTCCTCTCCAAGGCTTTTCATGCGAATTTCTACCAACTGCCTAAAATTTAACTATCTATTTATCAGATATTTGCTTTTTACATATATTTATATCTTTAGTGGTCACCATTAAAGTTGTTAACATCTAACTCCACTTGAAATAAGAGGATATCATATTCTATATTTATCGTTTTTTTTTAAAGAATAGCAGTATGCTCATGTTTATTTGAAACCTGATATTATGGCCATGAATTAAATTATTTTGATTATGGTGCCACTCCACTATTGAAGGTTGGCCGTTAGCTCTCCGTATGCGTTTCGATTTTGTGACAAGCGAAATACGCTCCTGCCCTGGCTTTTCCAGTTCATTCCCTTTTGTTGATCAGCCAGGACTATCTTCTTCATCCAGCGCGTCTCTTCCCCTCAATCTTGCACATCATTATTACTTAAAGAAATTAGTACCGATCGTTCTGAAGCACATTTCATAAGTAACTTAAAAAATATACATAATATTATTACTTAAAATCGAGTAATTAAAGTTCGGTTAACTGCTGCAATTCATTTGTAAAATATTCTTTATTATAATCTAGAAAATCGGCACTCGCGTGTTTAACCTTCATATTGCATGTAGGTACATATTATTCAAGTTTATAATACATATAAATATTATGGTAGTAATTTTTTAAATTTATCTAACAGGTGTAGGAACTTAATTACGAATATCTTAAGTGAATTTGTGGCGTTATAGTTACAACTCCATCAAAGCATAATAAATAGCAAATTCAGTAGCATTTCAAATTTTAATTCATTAGAAATAAAACTAACGAATTGAATAAATTAGTAGGAAGATGAAACGTACAAGTACTTTTCAAAACGCTAGCGCCGGGCTCGGATCGGTTTGTATATCACAGCTCATCCATACGACGTATAAAACTAATTGGCGACAGAATTTTTAAATCGATATTTCATTTCTATGTTTCGGCCTCTTAAGTCATTAACTTTTAATTTTGTAACTTTAGAACGCAGAGTCCGATATATATTATTTTCGATAATCTGTTGTTCGTATTAATTTCGATAGCTAATAAAAACTGGACGAGACCGTACGGATGAAAATAAGACTTCCCAGTCGTCCGTTTGTATAGAAGCTCTCCGATCCATTTCAGGCAGGTATGGGACCCTAAAGCTTATTGACTTTCTCATTAATAAATACAGATTGACAAAAGAATTTTCAAAATCGAACGACGTATTCTTGAGTTATGGCCTCTTAGGCCTATCATTGTAACTCAAGAACGCATAGTTCGAGTTCAAAAATTTCTTCGGTTATCAGTTTTTCATTTTAATTCGGAAATCTATTAAAACGCTGAGATTTTTTCGTCGTCCGTTTGTATGGTAGTTCTTGGACTTGGTTTAAGGATGCCCCCTAAAATATAATCATAGGTTAGCTCTAAAATATTGCCTGCAGGCAATAACTTCGCCTTTTCGTACGATTAAAGCGTTTTTAAGCTATTGCATAGCTTTTATCGCGGGCCTAGGCCAGCGCGGCGACCGAATGAAGAAATTTCTTAACGAAAATTAATGATTTTAAACTGATAATTACGTCTAAACGAGTACTGCTTACGATTCGAAAAAAATATATGTTAAACAAGAACATTTTCCTAATATTCTTTGCTTTGAATATTTTAGATTTTCTTTATATTACATAGTGTAATTAATTTGTGAAATTAGGTCTACCTGAACACAAAAACGACTACTACGCAAATACTATCTGGCGTATTTTTATGAAACCTACACCATTTTGAAGATAATTTAATTATCTATCTTTTTATCTACGATTTTTTTCGAATAATCTGTTTTTTTTTGTTTTATCGAATAAAAATTCGTGCGCGGCGCTCTATCGGAAGACGTCGCAGCCGCAAATGATTCGGAATAATTTCAACGTTTTCCGATAGAGCGCAGTTATCTGATATCAGAAAAAATAAAATAAAGAAATAATTATAATTGCATAGATTGTTAAAAATGCCATGCAATAGCTTTACCGCGGCAGTCCCCGAGTGCCACACGTATTTTTTTTATTATTAATCAGCCCTTCTCAATGAAATCAAATGAAAGATCTGATTGAGTATATTTCGGAATTATAACATGTATCTATATGGATAAATACACAAACCACAAGTGTTTAATAAAAAACGTATTAAAAATAATTATAAATACTTTATGTAACGAAAGTCGGGTTTTTATTCTTTTTAATATTTTTACTTTTTAATATATTTACTTATTTTATTTACTATGTTATCGTAAAAAGGTAACAAATTAAAAAGATTTTAAATATTACTGCCCTCGGTCTACCCTATATGGGTTTATCAAAGGAAATGAAGATGCCTTCGATCTTTCCCCATTCCATTTGATAAATATCAACCGTTACCAAAAATGATGAAATGCCCAATTTCTAACAATTCGTTTAAAATCGTTCGTTTTCAGCGAACATCTCCGTCTCGTTTGCCCAATTCGAAGCGGCCAATATCGCTGGGCGGACAGGACAGATAGGGGAATGGGGGGGGGGGGGGGGGGGTATCGGGGGTCCGGATCTGCCGGAAACCGACGTTCCTTTAAGCCCTTGTTCAATGGAATCCCAACGGAGACGTCATATATTCGGACTGTCCTTTGCAGTCGGATTTTGCGGTCAACAACCCTTTGAGGGCTAAACTACACTTGTCACAATAAACGCACAACTGAGATAAATGCGTAAAAGTTGTCGTGTTTATTCCAATTATCGTTACCGACACGTTCGTAAATTCACGTAAACGGGAACAGGGGAAATGGAAGCCAACACAGCACGCAATCACATTGGTTGTAGTAGGATTGGAGTAGTTATTAGGAGATGCAATACTTTCTAAGAATAACAATATATTTATTTACAAAAAAAAGCTTAAAATAGTTGTGCACAAAGCCTGCATAACTAGGCCGAGGCCCTATCGTGGTAGACTTGACTATGTTAGTTGTAATTTTTGAATTGTAAATTGTGCGCACACTTATCAAGGGAAAAAAATACAATAAAATGAATCTAATAGCTCTAATAATTATTAAGTATGTATCTCAAGAGTTATTTCAATCTGGGTAACTAAATAATGTGTAATGATACCTAATACTTCATAATCATCTTAGAAAAAATAATAATGAAATTAAAAAAATAACCAGTAAAAATATTAATAAAATAATTATAATAATAATAGTAAAATACAAAAATAAATAAATTGAAACGATAGTCAGTATAATATTTGTATATTATACAGTAAATATTTGTTTATTTTATTTTGTATATTATTAATACATATTATTTAATACATATATAAATACTGGGTGGCGCAATAGAACGTGCATATTGCACCATTTTTTTGGCGGGGTGGAAAGCGCGCGGGCGGGGGGAACCTTACCTCGTTGGTTAGGCGGGCTCATGGAGTTTTAGTTACTATGAGTCACTTCGACGGGAAGCAACGCGCATTTTGCGTGCGCGCGTTTTACCAGACCTCTCGTTCATACGTTGTTATTAGGCGACTATATTGTTCTGAATATGAACTACGGCGAATCAGTCAAGCTCCGAGTGCTAATTTAATTAAAATATGGATAAAGCGTTTCGAAGAGACTGGCTCAACGTTTAAACCCAAAGCAAAAGGTCGTCCAAGAACATCTAGGACCGAAGACAATATTGAGAGAGTTATGCAGTCGGTACAAGGAGAACCACAAATGTCTACTCGCAAGAGATCGTCCGTCTTACACTTATCGTTTAATTAAAATTATATAAATTATTATTAATTATGAAGAAAAGATTATAAATGAAAATGAAATTTGAAATAAATTTATATAAAGATAAAAAATAATTATTAAAAATTAATAAAATTTTTTTAAAAATAAATTAAAAATTAAATAAAAAAAATGTTAGAAAAATAAAGAATAAAATAAGATTTAAAAAAGAATTAAATTTAATAGAAATAAAAAAATTGAAATAAATTAAAAATTAAAAAAAAATTAATTACATATTTTTAGTACATCTTTGCCGACAATGACTCTCGGCTATACTTCCCCGTATTTACAGCTGCATTCACATTATGCACTTATAACTAATGTCAATTTCTTCGATGCGTGTCGCCTTCCTAGAAATCTGCCATCACCAAGAAGAATGTCTCTTTAGAAACCCCAGCCGCTTACTATCGTACTGCAATTTTCAAGCCGTTACTGCGTTTTCGTCAAATGTCAATTTTCAAGCCGTTACTGCGTTTTCGACATATTGGTCTGACTTTGCCTCGTCGCCATCTTTGATATAATTTCCGTATTGCAACCCGACGAAATCTCGTACTTCTATTTTATTTGAAATGTTGGATTTTTTACATGCCAACTCGCGTAGCTCTCTCGATTCACATTTTTAGCACTGGATTTTCAATTATTTGTTCGTTTTAGTGTCTTTGTAAAAAGCGCCTCAATGACGAGTGCGATAAAGCGTTTCTGTGATATACGATCTGCACACTTTATACGAATTTAAATGAATTGGGCACTAAGATGCTTCACAGCATCTCAGTGCCCTTATTTTAAACTGTTTATTCTCACATCTGAGCCCCAAGATATACTTTTCTTTCCCAAACTTTCGCAGCTTTTGTGCGTGCAACTAAAATTTCTTAATGGATGCCGGAAGCAACACGTCCATCCCTTTTATAACACCCCTATCGATATATCCTTTTTTTAGTAATTTAACCCACAACTATTGACTAATCAATCACAAAACGATCTGATTTATCTATTTTTTCTTTAAATAACGCTCTGCCACATTGGTAACAAGAGAATTTCTTAACGATAATTCGTGCTTCTAATTCTACATATGACTTTAAGTATTTATTTTTACGTATTATGAGAAATTGATGTTTCATATTCGGCGGGAAATCATCATACTTTGACTTCACCTTGCCGCCTTTCTTGTGCATCGTTTCCGCTTTCGCATTTGAAAGCGAAATAATATAACTATTTTATTTCAATTTTATTTATTGATAGTATTTTTATCTAGTAATTCCTCTATTTTAATTAAGTGTTTCTAAATTTCCTCATTTTAACTATTAAATTTTATTTTGACTGGCAATTATTTGGTGAAAAATTCTTTTAATTTCATTAATTCGGCTTTCTTCCATCGATGTCGATTATGTTTTCCAATTTCTCTTAATAATAAATTAAATGTTCTTCAAATGACTTTATCAATATTGCTATTAATTCTCCCATAATTCCTACTATTTAACGAACCCCTTTTTATATTTCTTTGAAAAACCAATCGGTCGATTTTTTTAAGACCATAAACATGCTTCTATTGTCTATTTGTCAATTATTGATATTTACGTCGATTTTTCGTAAAAATCTCAAAATATGCTAATTTCTTGCCAAATATTCCTGATTATCTATTTTTAAACCCCTAATAATGTCCTTAACTCTCAAAACTATTCAAAACCCTTTATTTATGTAACGTTGACACTGCGCTCTATAGTTTAGCAAGTGACATTCTTCATCTGTCCGTTTTAGTTCCTAATTAAATCGCTAGATGTCACTATGATCATTTTTTAAGTACAATTTAATTTTAAAATTTCGATTAATCTATTTTGCGTTTAGCTTAGAGCTGCTAAGCGATGATGTGATGATTTTCAGATCATTACATTATCGCGACGAAGTTTGCAACGAATTTTAAAGTTGGATCTTAAATTGCATCCATACAAGCTGCAATTAACACAAGAATTGAAAGAATCTGACTTCGGAGCAAGGCTCGCATTTGCTGATGAAATGCTGAATCGGTTTTCCAATTGTGACAACATCCTTTTCTCTGATGAGGCTCATTTTCACATGAATGGGTTCGTAAACCGTCAAAATTGTCGTTACTGGCATAGTGAGAATCCTAAACTTAAACATCAGAAACCACTGCATAGTCCTAAAGTGACAGTATGGGCAGCAATCTCGGGCAGAGGAATAGTGGGTCCGTTTTTCTTTGAAAATGCGCGTGGACAAAACGTCACTGTTAATACCCAACGCTATGTTGCTATGTTGGAAGGCTTTTTGGCTCCAGAACTTGAAAATTCAAGAATAAGGAATTCTAGGACATGGTTTCAACAAGATGGAGCCACTTGTCACACATCTAATGACTCCATGGCGGTTGTGAAACAGATGTTCCCTGGAAAAGTGATTTCAAAGAGAGGTGATATCCCATGGCCCCCACGTAGTCCGGACTTAACGCCTCCTGACTTTTTTTTGTGGGGGTACCTTAAACACAAAGTCTACAGCAATAATCCAAGAAACATCGACGAGCTCAAGCAGAATATCCGTGGTGAAATGGCAGCAATCACACCAGCATTACTGAACAAAGTTTTCAATAATTTCCGTTTGCGGTTAGAGGAGTGCCGTCGTAGAGAGGGTCATCATTTAGATGATGTTATTTTAAAAAAATAAACTTCAGTTCTTACTTAACAATTCCTCAGTTTTATTTTAACTATACCTGTTGTATTTATTTTTTTAATGATGTTATTTTTAAAAAATAAACTTCAGTTCTTACTTAACGATTCCTCAGTTTTATTTTAACTATACCTGTTGTATTTATTTTTTTATATTTTTTTTAAATATGCACGTTCTATTGCGCCACCCTAACAACAAATCAGCTACTTTTCATGAGTTTCAATCAACTCAAGAAGGAAATACGCAAATATGGTAATTTTCATAAGTTGTTGACAGGTTGCATTGATTGCTCGGATCTGCTTGGAATGGTATCTTTTCGTGTGTCATCGCGACTCACTTGCCAAACAGAGCTCTTCCTTCCACATTCTGCCGATGAGTCCGCCGAGGATGTCTATTCTTTGCAAATAAATACGAAGTAACATGATTGTGGCTATATCTACGGTGGAATGGAGAAAGTAAGATGGCCACAAGCCTGCAGACGGTTAACACAGCCGTCAGGGCGGTGCGAGTAGTGTGGATACACATACATACAAATATGACGGGGTGATCATCCCTTATATCTTAAAACACGCCTCTTCCCCCCCCCCCCCCGTAATAACGCGCATAACACGGAAGGACATCGTCTTCCTCCGGCCTTATGCCGCCGCGCGTAAAAAGCAAAGCCCACCATCATCTCCCCTTTATGATAATGTGCGCTCTATTACCATATTGAGTGCGATTCCGCGGACGACCGCTACCTTCCCACCGCCTTCTCAGTATCCGGACGCTTTATTTTTCCACAAATAGACTGATCGCCGGAATATGGGTAACGTATTCATAGCCAGTGAGGATTTTCATATGTTAATAGTATGGCCGATAGTAGCGATAGATGAGCTGCAACATTTCGCCGCAACAAACTGACAAAATGTATACACGCAGCTCAACAAAAATCGCCATATATGTACATAAGCAGGATAACCGATCTAAAGCACAAATGGGCTGTCAAATGCAACGGGTGAAACCGTTACCCCATGGAGTGAAAGTGAAAGACTTAGCGGACAAAACACAATCCACTGTCTAATTAGACTAACAAACCTGCGAAAGTACAAAGCCTTACTGCCAAGAGGATCAAGTAAGTTGACCTCGCTCCCTTACTATCGCATTTGGCAAGATTTCTTCGCCATACGGTCTGGTCACAGCTCCGAAGTCGCTTGCGTGGCCTCTACCTGATATTAGCGGTAATTCAGTTCAAAATTATCGCAGACCGTAACGTCCTTTGCCCGTCAAGCTCACACAAGATCGGGTGGTCAACGTTTTGTTTCAAAGGTGGCTGACGACAGGTCAAGAAACACCCCCGCTTTAAGAAACGTATGT
Source organism: Micropterix aruncella (assembly GCA_944548615.1). Classification (NCBI taxonomy): domain Eukaryota; kingdom Metazoa; phylum Arthropoda; class Insecta; order Lepidoptera; family Micropterigidae; genus Micropterix; species Micropterix aruncella. The sequence continues at coordinate 3,811,466 of OX155965.1, read as the reverse complement.
TTCCAGACTCCCCCTCCCCTCCGGTTATTAGTCAAACCCAGTATCGCCCGAGGTGTTCCCCCAGATTGAAACAATCGATATCACCTGTCCACGACTGGGCCCAGCGGTGGCAGGGCTCACAGAGTCCTTTCCAGGTTAGTCTCTCTTCGAGGAGGCTTGCGGATGGGAGCTTAACCATGATTTGAGCCGACCTAAGACAACAAACATGTCATCAGGCGCATATTGCACGGAACCATTAGGCACCCTCACTTAATGTACAGTGTTATGACGCCTTCATGGAAGTACATCCTATCTAAAAGACGATGGAGTGCGGATACGGATGCCAGTCAAGCATTATCGCGAAAGCGGTCGAAGCCAAGACGGCGCTCTACGAGAAAGAGAAACAGCAGAACACACTCAGCAGCAAAAGGCAAAGATCAACGGCGGCAGCGGTGTATTCAGCATCGAAACGCATCAAAACAACTTGGTACCTCATATGCCATCATTTTTAGCAATGATTAATGTTTCAAACATTGATTAATGTTTCCACGGCGGCAAACATTATTTAATGTTTGACACTGCTATCTACAGGTTGCGTTTCATAATAAAATCCTAGCTGGCAAAACGTAGTACTGCATGGAGCAATCTAATAACCTATATAATCAACGATACAGATAACGAAAATATAATCTAATCTAATCCAATTTTACATGTAAATAAATACCACATACGAGATACATGAAATAGCGGCAGACAAATTATTTAAAATATAATACCTACTAGCTTGGCACATATGTGTTTATAACACTACATATGTGTTTCTGGCGCCTGTATATTATTATAATTATTTTAAATCAAATTATTTTTATTCAATATTTTTTATATAATATTTGACAGTGTTTTCATCAAGGATGACGCCTAATGCTAAAAATCATTGCATAAAAAAATTATCTATAACAATTATACTACAATATTATATAAAACTATAATATATATCAATTATCTATAACAATTATACTACAATATATTATAAATGGATAATATTGCATAATATTACATCAAGACTATAGCGGATGTTTGACATTATAAATAATATAAAATGGACCAACTGGACCAACTAGGCAAGATGACTAGAAGCGCTGGGGAAGGCAGTTTTTAGTACCTACCACGTGTGAGAACTTCATTCGCTCAACGATACTTCTACTGCTTAGCTCCACGGCTTTATTATTATAAAGCCGTATATATATATATATATATATATATATATATATATATATATATATATATATATATATATATATATATATATATATATATATATATATATATATATATATATATATATATATATATATATATATATATATATATATATATATATATATATATATATATATATATATTATTATATACATAGGCACTGCGATTCAAAATCAATTTACAATGGTAGCATTCAAGAGATTAGTAAAAACGTTCTTGTTTGATAAAGGACCACTCTATGCCAAAACTGAACTCATCACAATCTTTGATTATGTAACTTAAAAAATGTTAAAATAATAATAATAATTAAATCAGATTATTATCTATATGTGTTTATTATGTATATTTACGTATTGGTGATGGGTAAAAATATAATTTATTTTCTACTAATGTATGAGTGTAAAGCGGGATAATTCAGTGTGTGTGTGTATTATACAAGTGTGAATGTTTATTTTTTTCTTTTCCATATGACCGAACGTCATACCAGTCAGCTCGCGGAAAATCAATATTCCAAGAAAAATATTAGCATCCCAGATACGGGCATTTTTTGCTTAGTTAGGTATGCGATGAGCCATTGGCTATGTGGGTTTAATTGGTTTTTCTTGCACGACTTTTATTATATAATATCGAATATCACATAGCCCTTCTGCAGTAATCTTGTTTTTAGTAATAAATAAAAAATTTAAAATAAAAAAATTACCGCGAGAATTTTGTAGCGAACGACGATTAGCGAACGGGCATTAGTGCAATCTCCGTTGTCAGTCTACCATGGACAACATCGATTACAACATGGCCGAAACATTGGATGCTACAAACTTCAAGCGTTAAATTTGATTTTGATTTTGTCCTATTTATAAAATGTTATTATCATAAATAATAAATTCGACTCAATTTACATTCAGCTCTCGCCGGCGAAACTCGTTTACCCATTTCCATTGTCATCTTTATAAATCGGGCCTATTATTTTGAAATTCGCGTTGACAACTCTTCAAAATTCCGCCATCTTAGCTTCAATTTCCCCTCCCGCACCCTCTATTTCCCCACCACTCACCCTCTAGGCGATAAACCCTTAGCCAATTTAAATATGAATGCTTTGCAAGCGCAACCTCTTCAAGAGCGGTGGGCGTCTTCAAATACGCCGCGAATAGATTTGGAATTTATTTCATTTACCGCCAATTTGAGTAGAAAACGAGCACCGACATCAAATTTCATCTTCCTTATCGAGTTTATAATATAAATATTGGGGCTCTAGAGCCACCGACAGCAGCCAGGAAATGTATGACATAGTTGCTTAAGTTATTTAAGAATAGTGAGTCAACCACTAATGAAAGAATGGACGTCGGTAGTCTACCGGTTTAGTAGTCATGTATGTAATCTAATACCTAAAGATACACTTTAGAGTTGTCAACTATTTGTTGAGTTGTCACTATAGAGTTGTCAACTATAGTAAAGATACACTTTAGTGTATGTCAACGATACACTTTAGAGTTGTCAACTACACTTTAGAGTTGTCAACTTACAAGCAAACCCGCGCCCAAGAAGTTATAACGATATTATTTTTATTTTATTTTCATTTCAGGAAACATACAGCGCATACAATATACGTATTTATATATACACATAGAAGAAAAAAAACATTACGCCGATAATCGTTTCCTGCGAAAGTATCATTTTAAAAAGATATTAGCATATTTAAGTTCATATTAATTAACAGTCGCTGGAAAAGGTAGGGAATTGGAAGTGATTATTCCTATTGGAAGGTAGGGAATACTCATTTTGGTGCCTAGGATTTTAGACCGCATTTTTAGCAAGTCTTTTAAAATGATATTTATTTATTCGTTACATATACATTCAAACGCAATAGCACACAAGAAATATAATGAACAGCCCAGAAAATACCGCTGCATGCTTCTAAATTTAGGCATACATCTGTCTGTGCCCAGGCCAAATTGTGCATATGTTAAAGTTTGTATTCCTAATGTGCCAAGTAAAATGAAACCGAGCCCGCCTTGCTAGGCACTCCTGTGATAAGGCGAGCTCACTTTCTGAGTCTTATTGGAGTGCCACATTTGTGTGAGGAAAAAAAAAACAAATTAAATTTTATATATACATTACCTAATAATTTTGATCGCAGATCATATCAAACATATGTATGCGATACCGCCCGGCTGCCGTATCATGCCGTATCGTTCCGACGGCTGCCGTACGCATTCCTACGAATTTCGTTTTTTATTATTGAAATATCGCCCAGCATCATGAAGGTAGGCAAATAATTACGTATCCGACCACAGATTGATCCGACCACAGAGATTCACAGATTGACGATTTTCAGGGGTTCATAACTGGCGTTATTATATCGAATATGAAATATCAAAAATGCAACTGATTTATCAACTGATGTATCAGCTCTAGTTTATGAGATAGAAACAAAAAATTCTTACAGAAACATCGATTTATTTTCACATTTTACATCAAGAAATTGCCTTTTAACCCCTTACCGCATACGGAGCCATTTGTGGCTTCTAAAGTTTGTTATTTTTTTCAGTTTTAATTAATCTTTAAATTATAGTAAAATAAATTGTATCATAAGAACTGTTTCTTGATAAAACGAAATATATATTTTTTTGTCTGTGGTAAGTCCTATGTGTCAAAATTATTTGGGGTTATTTTGTAACGTGGGCGGCGAGTGAAGTGCAAAGATAATGAAACTTTTATCAGTGAAAAACAATAGTAATAAAGTGACTGAGATCTTCAAAAAAAAATTATATTTACTCTTAAAACCATCGACTACGATGATAGTAAGTTGTTTTTGTATTTAATTTTATTTTCGTTTGATTTTTTAACTGTTTTTTGCAAACTCCAAATATGGCTTGCGTTGCGTTGCGTGATTTTCTCATTTGAAATTGTCTTGGACATTCGCGCATAATTCCCCAGCAATAATCGGCCATCATACGAACGTCCCATCTGCCTTGATACCTATTGTACATTGTCCTTATATCTTTATGGAAGCGTTCTCCTTGTTCTTCGCTAAGACCTCCTATATTATATTGAAAGTTATCTATATGACTATGGAAGTAGTGAACTTCTATGCTCATATTGCAGCCTGATTCTCTGGAGTTTTGCAGCATTTCCTCAACTAATTCTATATAGTTGTCAGCCTTGTAATTTCCGAGGAATTTTTGTGCAAACGCTACAAAAGATTTCCACGCAAGGCGTTCTATTTGTCACAGAAGCCTCAAAATGAGTGGAGTCTTTAATTAATTGACGTATTTGAGGTTCATCAAACATGCCTTCTTTTAATTTTAACATTGAACTAACTACCAAAAATTATTTAACTTTGTTGTTATATATTATTTTGACAATGAATTGTACTTTTTTAACTAGGTATTTTTAAATATTAATGACTGTTCCTTTCTTTTCTCACATATATCTTTATTTATATTATTTAATCGAATTTTATATTATATTTATTGCCAATTATATAATGGAATTGCATTTTATTTATTATATTATATTTTAATATTTTATATTATTATTATTATTATTTTGAAGACCACATTTTAGGACATTATTAGATTAGCTTAGTGTTATTAGCGTTTAACTAAAACTTGTACATAACTGATTGTAATATTAGAATCCTGTCCACCCTGGAACGGGCTAGTCCCAGTTGGGTGACAGAATCAAATAAGCAAAAGGTTAAGGTTTTGCCATTCGGTTCCTGCTATTTTTGTAAGCAAATCAATGTTTTATAGAAATTAATTCTTAAATAAATAAATAAATTTCTCAGTACTTAATCCAGAAAAATTCTGAGAAATAAACAAAAAACATTGACCATTTCTGCCCAGAGCTTTAACAAATTGATTTATTAGCCCTAACGTTATGTGCAAGGGCGGATGAATGATTTTTTCTGGGGGAAACAAAGGCACATTTACTACATTTCTATCTTCAACAACAAGACCATTTCTCATAGGCCATTTTTTTGTATCTAATGACTTGATTTGGCTCGACTGTCCCAGGGACAAATAAAACAAGGGTATTTTGTATAGCCACTCTGTTGTCCTAACAAAAAAATTAACCATCTTCAAGTCGACACAGATCACCCAATTATGTTCAACTTATTTTATTTTCTGTAAAAGATCCGAAATTACCTCATATATTACAGAAGCCATATTTTGTGTTGTGACTTCATCTAACATCGTGTATTCGCGAAGGGCTCTTCTATAAAATCTATACCTACCTAGTAAGTAGTTTCATTTGTCGGAGACTCTTACATACTTGAACGTTTCGAGTGTCTAAGTTCTTCCCCCCAAGACGGTAGACCGCAAAACGTCGGTAACAATTTGGCCCAAAAGACATTTGATACCCTCGTCTTGCAAGTTGGGAGTTACGTATACGTAAACGGACGTTAATGCCAAACAGACACGCGGTAAAAGCCGCAACATAAGCAACACACGCTCCTGTATACATATTTAATGCCTTTCCTAAAATGCTTATCAAGAGGGCTTACTCTTGAAATATTTAGCAAGCTAGATTTTTCTATGTTTCAAGAAAAGCCATCTATAGGTATCTAATTCTTTTATTATTTACTAGCTGACCCGTGACCACTTCGTTGGGCGGTAAAACTTTTTACTTGTGATGAAATTATGAGTGTGGTTTGGTTAGTACTGAGTGCTATGATTTATTTTCTGACTGCCAAAAGAAGGGTTATATTTTTACTGCATAATATGTATGTATGTATTTCCATACCAATTTGACTATATTACCGTTATTTGTGAGTGTCTTCTTGTGAGTGTCTTATTTGTGAGTGTCTTATCTCTTAAACTATTTATGCAGTAAAAGGGAAAAGTCTTTTGTTTTAAACACTTGAGACGATAAATTTACTTATTTTGATATGAATTCATAATTGTTGATAATATGACCAATAAATATGACCTAACGATTTAAATTATTTTTTAATATAAAAAACTACTTTTTGTTACTTAAATATAAAATTTAGACATATGCTGTCGCTGACTTTTTTGTAGGCATTGTCAAGCTCTACAACTTTTCTCTAGAACTTAATCATATATCTCTCATCGTTAAGGCAGCGTTAGTTAAAAACGTTTTCGTTCGACCGTTTTTTCCGATTTACTTTGGAAATCCGACTACCACGAAAAAGTCTTTTCATTTTTCGGATTAATATATAGCCTATGACACTCATAAATAACGCGGATTTCTATTGGTAAAAGAATTTTCAAAATCGGTTCAGTAGATCCAGAGATTACTTCCTACAACATCACAAACTTTACCTCTTATCTTTATGTGAAACATAATTAAATATGAATGAAGTATGAGTTAGCTTTTACGTTTGTAAAATTGTATTATGTCCTAAACGCCTTGGCGTTATTCACGAGGGAATTAGCCTTTCAGTAGCTGGTGCCAAGGGTCTAAAAGTACCCTCAAAACCCCCAATACAGTTCGGGTGGCTCTAAAGGCAAACAAATCCCCACTAAATAACTTTTCAAATAATCGAGAAAGTTTCAAATTGGATTCTGGTAGTCGATTCGGTTTCCAAGCAGTATCGATTCCCTGAAAGTCTCGGATGCACACCCCTCTTTCCAGATATAACTCTATACTCCCTATCTCGGAAGATGACCCTTATTATAGAATTAACTGTTGCAAGCGAATCAAATATCCTAAAAGACCACGATTACAAATTGAATAAATACCATGATCTTGTAATTGAGGTCACAAGGATCGGTTTAGCTTTGCGCGGTGGAAGTTGGCGCTCGTGGCCTGCCTGCTAAATCTCCGTTTTATCTATGTATTTGTGAGAGTTGCCACCCTTCACTAGACTCCAATTGATTGTGAGCGAAGGGTGGATCTCATCGTGAAGTTTTCTCCGTGAATGAAAGTCGTGGATGTCGAAGTAGAAGTATTTAATCAGAAGGTTGAAGTGAGTCGCCAGTTCTTAACGCCTTGATTGTTATTTCGCCGTAGTGTATTAGTGTGGGCGCGAGGTGAAGCCGTAGTAGTGTGTCCGAAGTGTGTAGTCGAGGAGCGAGGCTTGACGATCGGTATCGCGGGTAATGCAGGTACTGCTTGATAATGAAGCGTAGTCGCGGTAACTATCCGCCAAGGAAATGATATATAGCCGTGTACTTGTCCACCAAGGGAATGATGCGTAGAGCGCGGTAACTATCCGCCAAGGGAATGATATCGATTGATTGAAATGTACTACGTTTTATACCGTGAGCGGTGATGTAATAGCTATGAGTGAGGTGCGACATGTGTATCGATCAGAAGAAATGACATGAGTCATCGCTTGACTGTGCATAAATTGCCGAATTTAGTTGGAAATTAACTGCAGCTGGCTCGTGTAGATTTGAGCGAGTTTGCGGTTTCCATTCTGTGGAAATTACTCTTTTGTTGTGGGTATGTTGGACCGACAGGGCTCCAACATATTTAAAGATCTTAGTCTCTCCAGGAAAATAAGCATTTTCTTCATAGGGAAAATATCTAAAACTGTAATTACCGCATCTCAAATTATATGGATTCGAAGGGAGAGTGAATAGATGGTAAGGTGTATGCTTACATATATCAAGTGTCATAATAATATTATAATGGCCCCGATTTCGGTCGATGAATTCCATGGCAGCTGTCTTTTTATTTATTATTTATTATTATTGGGAATCGCAGCACAACGCATTATTATTATACTTGCCATATGTAATTATTATTATTATTAAATTATTGATATCACAACTAGGTACGTTAAAATTTTGTATAAATATGAAATCAATGTAAAATTGAGTAGAAATGTAAAATATAATATGGTAATAAAATCGCAAAAATATAAAATTGGAATAGTAGGGGAACACGGTCGGAATGAGAGGAGGGCGTTAAATCATTTCTTGTGCGCCAGACTCAAAGGATTCTGTGTAATGTGCTTTAGTAGCGTACTCCGCCGTTACCTGGAGTGATTGCCGACCGATTGCTTCTGGCGATCATCATGGGTTTCGTAGCGTTTTCGCAATCAACAATGACTTTTGTTGAAAGAGACTTGGGGCATTGCATGAGAAAGTGAACTTCGATGTCAAGTAATAAAGTTATACAAAATCATGTAATCACTCGATAAATGATAAGTCAAAGCCTTAAATTAAACTATAATTAGAAAATAAAATGAAAAAAATTATACGTGTGGCACTCGGGGACTGCCGCGGTAAAGCTATTGCATAGCATTTTTAACAACTTATGCAATTATAATTGTTTATTTATTTTATTTTTTCTGATATCAGATAACTGCGCTCTATCGGAAAACGTTGAAATTATTCCGAATCATTTGCGGCTGCGGTAGCAAATGATTCGGAATAATTTAAACGACTTCCGATAGAGCGCCGCGCCCGAATTTTTTATTCGATAAAGCAAAAAAAACGGATTATTCGAAAAAAATCGTAGATAAAAAGATAGATAATTAAATTATCTTTAAAATTGTGCAGGTTTCATAATAATACGCCAGATAGTATTTGCGTAATAGTCGTTTTTGTGTTCGGTTAGACCTAATTTCACATATTAATTATACTATGTAATATAAACAAAATCTAAAATATTCAAAGCTAAGAATATTAGGAAAATGTTCTTGTTTAACATATATTTTTTTCGAATCGTAAGCAGTACTCGTTTAGACGTAATTATCAGTTTAAAATCATTAATTTTCGTTAAGAAATTTCTTCATTCGGTCGCCGCGCTGGCCTAGGCCCGCGATAAAAGCTATGCAATAGCTTAATAATTTTATTTTCGTATTTTTACCCTATTATAAGTAGTAACGGTATACATTATCCAGTAACGGGCTGTCGGCAGGACTGCAAAACCATTTATGTTTGCCATTTCATGAGATTGTTTTGAAACATAGCTGTGGCATATTAAAATATACAAAGCTGAGGCATATTTCGAGACAGACACAAGTTCCTGAAGTGATTCCGAATGTGAGACTTTGGCCTGATTAAGTTTTAATAAATAAGCTTTTCTTATGATTTCTTATTATTATTATTGAATATTGCTTAATATAAGTGTTTGCACTTTATTTTGTACCAAACTATTAAAAAACAGCTTCTATTTTGGTAATAAAGTCTCACATGTCCCACCCGTGACAAGTGTCAATTGACTCCACCCGTGACAAGAACATATTAGCTGCTTTTTATTAATTGTGAAAATGAAGTAAGTGTATTTGTTTACGTCATTGTAGCTAAACACAGTGGCGTAACTAAGTCGGTGCAGCCGGTGCGGCGCACCGGGGCCTACGATAGTCCGGGGGTCTCGAAACGGTACTTCTTATCTAGGGTTGACGTTCCATCCAACTCTGCTAGGAAGCTAAGGAAGCCGAAAAGATGGATGTCTCAAAACTGACCGATGATTTTGCACCTTGCAAATCTAGAGGAAAACCATTCTAGAAATGTATTTATTCATATTTATTATAATAAATTATGTAGTTAATTAAAATATGTAGATATGCAAAAATTAGTACATTTATAATGTGGTATGTTTTTGACTCACTACACAAAATAAAGTAATAAAAATTTACATTATTTATTTATTTCTTACCAACATTCAAAGATGGAGAGTTAATTTCGTAATTAACTTAACAGTAAAGGTCGTATTAATATAGGCGCAAATGTTTCTAACATTCTCCCGCAAAAATATTTCTATGTGATCCCTTGTGTCCCTTAAGATTCTTGGAAATATGTTCCGAAACATGTTCGAGGCAATGCTTCCAAATAAATACGCCGATTTATTATATAGCTGCAATATAACTATATAAATTACCTAGGTAAACAGAAATTACATCATATATTATTCATATTCATATTCATTTTATTAGTATACTGGTATACAAGTCAGATACAGATAAGCAAACATTCATACACATTAGCAAACAAACATTTTTTTAACGTAAAGAAAAGATAAAATAAACAAAACAAAACGAAAAAAAAAACACAAGAATAATGTAAAAAGAAGAAATACAAGACAAAATTCAAAGAGACCATTAAATACTTTAGCCACCAAAGAGCATTTTAGACTTCACTCGAGTAATATTCCTCCAGTGAGTAAAACGCCTTATCTGTAAGGTATCTCTTAAGGCGTCTCTTAAACACGCCAAGAGATTGCGCCTACCTAATGTGCTCGCTGAGTTTGTTGTAAACCGCTGGGCCGGCGATATAGGCTAGCCTCTCCGACTTGGATAATGCATGACTTACCGAACGTAGCAAGCTACGGGATCTTGTTGGAGAGTGATGATGCACACCATTCACTTCAAAATTTGCTAGATTTCTGCGAACGAACAGCGCTACTTCCATTATATAAATGGACGGCAGCGTCATGATGCAGAGATCTCTAAACAGAGGCATAGCTGGCGTGTCAAGCGCCACACGCGCTATTGTGCGGACATATCATAACGAATGCATATAAGTAGGTTCTAGTTACGCCACTGTCTAAACATCTAATTTATATGAAAAATGTCTTATTTCAATAAAAACGACAAATGAATTTATGGAATTTTCGTGAAACATTTGTCATGAGTAAATGTATGTCTATTTTTTGTCCCACACGTGACAGAAGAATATATCAGTTTTATCATCAAATTTAATAAAATTGAGTTAATTTTCCTGTGGCAATTATTCATTCAAAATAGAATAAGTCGTTCTCTTGAGAAATAAATGTTAAAACAATCATATTGTGTACCGTTTTAAGGCATCTAAGACACAATTTACTATGTGAATATCCCACCAATGACGATGGAATGCCCCACGTGTTGTTGTAGAATTAGTAAACAGACCCGATGGCTGCGCGCCTTTGTCACGCCTTCACTTATTCAGGTTTTTATTGCAGTCGTGACTGACTTTTTCGTTAATATGGAGACGATGGCTCTTAAATAAAATCACAAATTCCCACTATTCATGAGATTGGGAGCCAATGGGCCCTTGCTGAGATGGCCACGAAAACCCATTTTGTTCAGGGTTGGTCACACTCACGGGTCAACACCCATCCGGCGAAATCCACGCATGACGTGCAGTACTCTGGCCTTAGGGCTAGTTTCCCCTAGGAGTCAACCTTCTAGCGCTCCTGGACGGTCTGCGCACCGTGCGGCGTAAGCCAATCGGTTGTGCATTCTGACTAACAGTTGGGGGAGTCTGGAAGCAGTACCTACTGTTTTCTATAGAGCGGGGGTGGTTGCAGACCTTACGGCGACTGCTCTTGAAACGACCATCGACCATTCTGGGTGAAGAGTCGGGCAAAGCGATCGATTCGGTTTACACCGTTTCACCGCTTCGTAAGGGAGAGGACCGCGCAAGCGACCTCGAACTCGTAAACAGTCGAGAGACCGGAGTAATCTGGTCGCAACTGGAAGTAAGGGCGTGAGTGTAAGCCCGCTGGGTAGTATACCTGGTTATCTCGCGGATAAGGCGTTGGCCTCTTAAGGGCATGTGGCGGAGCTTGACGCCTTCTGCGTTAACTTCACGGGAGATAGAACTACCAATCGTTAAAACTTCCTGAGGTGACGGGTTCGCCCGCTGTAGTTGACAACTCTATTTATTTATGAGATTTTAATAATATAAATTTAATTAAACTCAGTTAAATCCTTCACTGTAAATTGTTTTTCGTACCTGTCGCTAGTTTTATGTTATTCAACATGTTATTCAAAAAACATGTTATTCAAAAAACATGTTATTCAAAAAACATGTTATTCAAAAAACATGTTATTCAAAAAACAAATCTTATGTGAGAAGTCTGTGGTCCCGTCAGTTCGCCCGTACATTCGTTCGCACATAGATATCAGAAAATATAAGTCATAGAAAAAACGGTTAACAGCAAACGACTCGGTATGGTCTTAACACGTTCAACGCCGTATCGGACAATGGTGGGTGACACTCTTTACTCTTATGGAGCCAGTTGACAAACATAGATTTTGCCAAATTTCATCGACGTATTTTTTGTGGTAAATATATAGATTTAGTACCAAAATATGTGGTCTATTTACCCCGGCTTCGTGTTATTACTTTTTACTTAGTTATTGAGCGTCGCACACCATTGTCCGACGCGGCCTCCGCGGGGGAAAAACCGAAAATCCGTTGCATAGCGCCGTGCGGTCTCGGTGTCACCCCCCCCCCCCCCGCGCGCCTCTGACTCGCGCATTCGCATCCCCGCTTGGGCTCCGATCAGTAGTGACTTCCGTCGCCGTGTGTTTGAGACGTGCGCGTAGTGGTAACAAGTATTGTTTTTACGAGTTTTCATCATCATGATCGACTTTGAAGACTTCGAAATAAGCCATGAAGACTTGACGCAAATGGATACTATAGAAATTAATTTCTTCAACCAAAGTCTCCATATAAGTTCTGATGAGGAAGATAATATTCAACCCTGCCCATCAAGACGGCGTCGAGTTATCGTATCGGATAGTGAGACCAGTGATGCTGAAATTAATCGTAACATTCAAGATCTTGTGGAATGTTCACCGCCCACAACATGGACAGATCCCAAAGGTAATCAACGGCATGTCATTGCTTTTACAGAATATCCTGGAATGCCGTTAAATTTACGCATGTTAATGACAAACAAATCTCCAGTTGACTTCTATACGCTTTTGGTGACGGAAGATGTTTTCCAACAAATTGTCGATGCCACTAATGCTTTTGCAGTTGCTAAGATAACAAATACGCAAAGAGCCACGAAGGCTGCACGAATTCGCAATTGGTCGCCAACTAACCTTGCTGAGATGAAAAAAATTTTTGGCTTGATTTTGTATATGGGTTTGGTTAAATTACCAAAAATATCCGATTATTGGTCTAGGGACGAAATCATGGGACAACAATTTCCACGAACCATAATGTCCCGTAACCGGTTCGAATTGCTCCTGCAAATGCTCCATTTTTCACAAAGAGATGAAGACAATAGGATGGATCGACTACATCGCGTAAGAAACTTGTTGAATATCATGAATAACAATTTTAAGAAGAATTACACACCAGGCGAGGACTTATGTGTCGATGAAAGTGTGGTGCCATTTCGAGGACGTTTACCTAATATTTCGCCAATACAACAAACAGAAGCGTCATAAGTACGGTATAAAACTGTTTAAATTGTGCACATTGCCAGGTTACACGTATAAAATTAGCATTTATGCTGGCAAACAGAACGACGAAGTCAACACTACACCGGCGAATGTAGTAATGACATTATGCGAAGACCTGTTGAACAAAGGGCATACACTCTACACAGACAACTGGTACACTAGTGTCGGATTAGCTCGGGAACTTTTAAAAAAAGAGACTCATCTTGTAGGGACTTTGAGAAAAAATAGAAAACATTTTCCCAAAGTAGTGGTTTCTACCAAGTTGAAAAAGGGACAGTTCATAGCCAAAGAGAGCGCTGATGGAATAACTGTTATGAGATGGAGGGGCAAGCGCGATGTTCTAGTTTTATCTACGAAACATTCCACGCGTTTTGTAAGAGTGATGAAACACAACAAAGTGACCTCAAAGCCGGCAATTATTCTCGATTATAATAAAGCCAAGGGTACTGTTGATTTATCTGATCAAATGTCAGCATACCAGACACCCCTGCGAAAGACCGTAAAATGGTATAAAAAAGTCGCGATAGATTTGATTTTGAATGTGGCTGTTGTAAATTCTTTAATTCTCTATAAGAGCGTCACCAAAAAAAGTATTCCAATTGTTGACTTCAGAAAGGAAATCATGAAAAGTTTACTGGCTGAAGATATACTATCTGAAGTTCCTCCGCCAAGACCAAAACGAGTAAAACACGAGCTGGCGAAAAAAGAGGGAAAGTCTAAAGAAGTCCGACGTCAGTGCCAACAATGCTACAAGGAGAACATGGCTACCCAAGGACGTTTAGTGGCTAGAAATAAAACCAAAAAAGTCACTACTTTTTGTAAAAGTTGTCCGAACAAACCATTTCTTTGTTTAGAATGCTTCATTAAAGTTCATTATAATCACAATAATATTAAAGATCACAATAATATAAAGATCAGTTAGAAGATAGTTTTTTATGTTAAACTTTTGATTGCAGCCATGAGTGTTATTACTATAATATCATTAAAATTTAATAAATGGTTTGAATACTACATAATGGTGTGTTTTCTTAAAATATTTATAACGTTCTCATATTTAAAATCGTCTTTGTAAACATCTTTAAAGAGATAATTACATAGTACCACTCTCAGTAAAAGTTGCTGACCAGCAAAAAATTTTTTTTTCTTGTAATCAGAATAGTTTGCAATAACCAACTAGTATGGCGTAGGCTAGAGGGCCGTGCGGGTCCCTTTTCATACGATACAGCACGAGTTTCCTGTCCGTCGGCTTGCCATAGAGTTTTATAAACTCCTCTGACTCGCGGTCAACTGTGGTCGACGCGGCCCGAACGGGAGAGTTTGTTGTCGCCCAACTGTGGTCGTCACGGCTCGAATGGAATACCTATTTTTTATCATCGGCGTTCAACGTGTTAAACGGTTTTTTTGTTATGTATATACTTGTTTAAACATTTTTTTAATTTGTTCAATTTTATGATGTTTTGTAAAAGTCGCCACTTTCGAATACTATTGACGCATGCGCGCAACGCGCCCGGTTGGAAACGTAGAACGAGCTATATGCCGTGCTAGTGCCGAAATGCTTTCGTATGCATGGTGAATTGTAACATAAGATGATACAGTCCTTAATAAGCAACGAGCAAATATCAAATTTCTAGACTTCTTATCATATAAATTATTGTATAGACGATGGTTGCGTTGGCTATCCCCCCCCCCCTCGCCTGATTTTTCCTACCAGCGAGCAAGTGAAGCAGCGTCTTGTTCCTGAATTTTGTTAAAATAGATAGGTATTAACTGTAATGTATTTGTTAAACATATAAAAGTCCTTATAAGATCATGGCACATGATAGTCAATAGTCTTATAATAGAAAATTGCAAATAGTGTGGTGTATGTCATAATAACATAAACTTTTAAAACATAAATAATCAAAAATATGTTAGAAACAAATAATAAAAAATCAAACAAATAAATCGCCTAAAACTAATACAGTAAATAATCAATAAAAATAATAGTAATAATAACTAAGGTCAAACAAAATAAAAGATAAATGCTCATTAATTATATAAGTAAAGCGACAATAATTATAATAAATAATCAAACATTATCAAATTATTCCTGCGAGATTTACCTCGTATGTATTAACATAGGAATAATCCGTTTCAAAGGCTTTCCTATTTATACTTTTTACACGACTGCCCAACAAACAATGAGTGTAATGTGTTCAAGGTTCATCTATGAATGTTTTCCGTTTCTTTATTCTACCATAACTTCCAAACTCTCGAATTTTGAAGTGTATGGCATTGTGAGAATCGTTATGTCATTCCGAGTGCCAAAGGGTACCTTAACTGTAAAAATAACAATTAAGAGGGTGCTGCACGAAATTTCTCAAATTAGGGTCTAGCGTTTTAGTTATTCCGCTAAAACTACGCTAATAAAAGCAGTGACAAAAAACACTCGTTTTTATCAATAAGTCATTTATAAGGTGAGCTAATAAATTTGGCAATAGTTTGCGTAGTTTTTTATAAAAACACCCGAGAAAATATACAAAAATGGGCGCGGGGTTTTAGTCCTCACTGGGAAAATAATAACTAATTTGAATTACAAATTATTATAAAAGAAAGTTAAATGACATATCTTCACTATAAAATATTTAAATTTCAATTATTGTAATAGGATTTTATACAATAAATCCCAGAAAATCAGGTATCAGATTCTCCATATATTTTTTGTATGGGCTGGCCGCGTTAATAAATACACAGGCGCGCTATGAAATAGATTCACTTCTCTGCTGCTATTGGAACCGGGAGCACGTCTTTTTCGGTTAGCTCTTATCAGTTCCCGCTCACGTAATATTTTATTCTTCTACACCGCAGTGCCGCGTCGTCACGCATCGTCACGAGAAAGCAAACAGCAGTAAGTATTTTATTTTTTATATTTGTTTTTTATTAATGGATGTTTATGCCATCTTTGTTATAACTTATTATAATACTCTACATGTATTTTAGTTAATGGGGAAGCGTAAGAAAACATATTTCGTTTTTTGAGAAACGCCATAGAATCAGCGTGAAATTTCAGTCTGAAGACATGAGAAAGCGATGTTGTTTTCAGTCCGAGATATAAGAAAATGAGATAGTTTTAAACCCCAAGATTCGATCGATACGATGCTCATTATATAAAAAATAGATCGACTCCAATAAGCGTAAAACAATTGAAAATATTTTCTGAAGGGACCACTATTCGAAACTTGTAATCTCGAATAGTTTAGTTAATTTGCGTGAAAAACCTGAAATTCAATAAAAAAATACTGAAAGACGCATAAACCATGTACAGGTAGAATATTGATTTTGAATATTGATTTTGAAAAGCAGTTTCGCCATCAGGAGTGAGCAACGAAGGACATTTCGGAATGCAGATGTAACATTTTCGTAAGTTGAAAATAAGTGGTTGGCTGTAAGATATTTAGCTTACAAAGAGCATTGATAGGATATGCACTGATTTAAGGTTGCGACACGTCATTTAAACCAGAAAAAGCACGGGAATTTTAAAATCAAATAGTCTTTGAAAATATTCAAAACTATAGAATACTTATAAATATTTTGAAACTATAGAAAAATAAAATAATTTAAAAATCATTTTAATATCAAATAGTCTTTGAAAATATTCAAAACTATAGAATACTTAGAAATATTTTGAAACCATAGAAAATTAAAAAAAAAGAAAATCATTTTAAAATCTAATAGTTTTTGAAAATATTCAAAACTATAGAATACTTTGAAATATTTAGAAACCATAGAAAAATAAAATAATTTGAAAATCATTTTAAAGTCAAATAGTCTTTGAAAATATTCAAAACTACAGAATACTTAGAAATATTTTAAAACCATAGAAAAATAAAATCCTTTGAAAAACATTTTAAAATCAAATAGGCTTTGAAAATGTTCAATATCATAGATATTCAATAGTATAGAGAGAGTTAAAAAAAAATTGAAACTTGAGTTTTTTTATTTTTCTTTATTTTAACTTCATCTCATACATTGTTCACCTTGATCGATCATCAGAAAATTTTCATCTCATCATTGCGTCACATCACAAAAATAACAATTTTCAATCGCTACGTTACATTATTTAAAATATTAAATTGCTGCATTATTTAAAATATTAAAACACGGGGCCGCGAAACCACCGCAGGGTTTCTTCCGCCCTACTACGGCATCACAGGAAGACTCGATGGCCGCATTAAGTGCGACACACAAGTCCTCTGCGGTACTACTTAGAAGGCGATGGAAAGGCCTCAAGATTCTCGCAGAGGACTTCACCAAACCGGTCCCAGTTAATGTCGCCGGTTCGATATCGCCACTCGGATTGTGGCGTGGGGGGAACGCGACGGCCGATGCCAAATGTCACCAGTCTGCGGTCCGAAGAAGAAAGGTGCTCGTGAACTTTCCAATTGTTCATCCAACGGGCGAATCCCGGGGAGCACAAAGTGAAATCCACAAAACTCCTCTTCGAGACTGTTTATAAGTGGCATTCATTAATTTATTTCTTTATTAATTTTAATTACATATTTGAAGTTGTTCAAAAATTAAGCATTGTTAACATTAAGCCGCGAAATCTATCTGTACCTTCTTTCCGTCGGAAGTAGTTTATTTATAAAGGTAACTGCTTTTTGAAATAATTAAAGTTTTGGTGTAGCTATTTATACCTATAATAATTACTGTTTTTTTATCCTTCTCGACATACATTTTATCCTCGTACTGATGAGAATAACAATGTTATAATTGTTTTAAGCATTATCCCTTTTTATTTCTTTACTCAGAATCATAAAGTATCTGCTATCCTGATAGTGGAAGCGGTTCGTCTCATATTTTGAAAGAATACTGTAAATTGTGATAAAAGCAAATCCTTTTGCACACGTGTGTTCATTAGACCAAAATAGTTGATTTGACCTGCCGCTCCGACAATTTGGCCCAGCGGACTCGAAATGGCGGTAATTTTCCAAGATGGCCGCTAATAAACCAAAATGATTACTCTCGTGCTGATTTTAAAGACCCATGGGTCTTTTTCGGTTATTTTGGCGTCGTACATTTCAAATATGATGCTGAAAATATAAACATAAATAAATATAAATAAATAATTCCTTACAAACAAGGTAGAATGTGTACAATCATTTATATATAGTGTAGTATAGTGTAGAATAAAACGGCCACGGTACATTTATTTTGACCAGTTCTGATGATGACACCGAGTACAAGTCAAAGACACATTCACATATTCTATATTATATAGTTCAAATTTTCCATGTTTTCTGGGTAGCAAATTTCAGAAATTACTTACAGCATACACAAAATTATTCTCTCGTTTGACTTTTGTGACAGTTTTGACTTTAGATTCGTCTTTTCCAGTGTGCAAATACTCGAAGAAGACGCGTATAACATAACGGTAACGTGAAAGTAAATACTCGTTAAAAATGTTTATAATCCTGTTCAAAATTAACTAAAGTTATTTTTATTGCCATATTTGAAATATACGACCCCAAAATAGCCGAAAAGGCCCATGGGTCATTAAAATCAGCATGACAAAAATCATTTTGGTTTATTAGCGACCATCTTGAAAAACGGCCGCTATTTTGAGTCCGCTGGGCCAAATATGTCGGAACGGCGGGTCAAATCGACCATTTTGGTCTAATAAATACGTGTGCAAAAGGATTTGCTTTTATCACAATTTGCAGTTTTTGTTATTTGCAATTTGCTATGAGCAATAAAATTATAAAATGCGGGTTACATCGCTTTGGCGGGTGACCGTCTGTTCAGCGTTATCAATGTATGCGATTTAGTCACACCTGCGTGGCCGCCGCTGGCAAGCGTAAATTACCTACATTTGTGTAGCGGCATAGGCTCGGAGCCCTCTTAAGTAGTTGTCTTAATTTCCAAACGTCAATAAATTAACATAAATATAACGTGTTTTGTGTTAAATTAAAGGTCTGATTGAGTACATTCCGGAAATATACATGTATCTATACGTAGTAAAAATAATTATAGTTACAAGTCAGATTGAAACGAAAATATAACAGCAGAATAGGGTCAAAATAAAACAAAACCATTATTGAAAAGATATGTGTCAAAGCATACAATCGTAGTATAACAAAATACGTATTCAGGTAGCTTTTTAATTAAGTAGGTATATATCTTTAATATAAATATCAGAATTCATTCAGGTGTTATTCAGGTGTTAATTGCCCATGTTTTCTATTATATGGTGTTGGGACATTCTTCTTCTTCTTCAATTGCTCTCACCTGTTAGAATATTTTGACGCAAAAGAATAAAATATTTCTTTTAATACATCATAAAGATAGCATTATTTTTTTTATCGACATCAGCACTAGTCCGTTTGTTGTAATAATTTCTCAGTAATAATAAAGGAAATTTTACTGCCCATTTAGTATACTTTACTTTACTCGTCCTCTCTACCTTGTTATAGATACAATATTTCATTTTCTGTAACGGCAGTCGTGTTTTTTAACCCTTTTAATATATTTACTTGTAATTATATTTGTATTTTTATACGTAGTTATAGAGGTCTCTTAGAGAAATGATATTATTTTTCCTAATAAGTATGCATATTAAAGATATTGTAATATTTTTTCGAGGTTGACTACCTTATAATAAATAGCATGAGTGATAAACCATGGCTTAACTCTGTATTCGAACATTCTTGGTTCTATATCTCGTATTAACTTTGGAAGGTAATTAAAGAATTTAAAGGCCAAATACACAAATGACTTTAGGATTTTAGTCAAACGATCGTGTCAAAATGTCTTTTCGATCTCGTTTCTTTTTTTTGGCGTCGCGTCTTACCTACGCCCGCCGCGCACCCAGCGTCGCGGTGTTACATCCACTCCCCGCGTAAACACGAAAACGCTGCATGAAGACTTACAGTTTACAGTCAGAGATGAGAAAAAAATGTGAAAGCTACGCAAAATTACGAACGGGAAAGTTTTCCATTGCTCGGCGGGGGTGCGTAGCGCCCTTAGATAGGGGGAAGGTGGGGTAAACGCCGACGAGGGCAAAATATGAAAATGAAAAAAGGGGTGGTTCGGGTTGCAAAACAGCACATAAAGGGCGAGAACGCGAAGTGGCGGCGGGCGCGGAGCGAGTGAACGGCACCGCACTTTAATATGTCAACAGCGCAGCGGCGGTAGGAATAGCGAAGACGCTTATTGGGACTACACACTTCACTGCCATGGAGAGTCGAATGGTTCCACGCAGGTTGGGCATGATGCCTTCAGATGTAGGAAATGTGATGTGTTTTTTTGTGTTTCCTATTTTTGAGGCCTAATTTAAATATTTCGTCACTATTACCATTGATTGGTGATATAGATTTGTTCTACAGACCATGAATTAGACTTTCAAGAAATAGCCATAGACCACGATCACATTCGGTAGAAATATTTCTTCAATTTGCGCTACAAGTCATCGGAGAATATTAAAATTTGGTCTTTTATAGCCTTGATTAACTGCATTTTGCTACCGCCAAGGCACTGCCCTTTATAGATATTTTATGCTTTTATATAATAAATAAAGAATATGAATTCATTGCACATTGCTCATTGCGCTGTAACAATAGATTTAATTTAATTGTGAAAACTTTTAATTGGCCTTAGATGTATATATTATGTGTTAGTATTAAGTATAAAACGCTGTAAGTTTCCTGAAAAATAAAAATAAATAAATAAATGAAATGCAGAGAGTAGTATATAGAAATGCAGAAAATATTTCAGTAAGGCAAGACCGCGGTAGCTCCATTTTATGCATATACAGAATAAGAGCGGCCGAATTGCAGAAAATATACTTAGACCTTAGCATTAAATTCTATAATCTACTCCCTACTGCTATTAAACAGTTGGAGGACGTAAAATTAAAATATATATATTAAGGAGATGCTGATGGGCCACCCTATGATCTGACCGAATTCGAGGGCCATGATTTTAAAAATGTTGTGCCTATTTAAATAATAGTTTTCTTTGAGTATTCACGGATTCATTGATTGCTTACACATTACATAAAGCAACAGTAACTGAAAAACAGCATCTATAAAAGTAGCTACCTGTTGATTTTTTGACCTTTTAGCATGTTGATTTTTTGACCTTTTTTAGATGCCATTTGGCTTTTTTCCTATTTTTTTAGTTATTGTTTTTTTTTAATATTTTTAGTGTTTATAAGATCTGATTCTAACAATTTACGATTACTTAAAATTATTTTATTCAGTTATGATACTGAGCCCGTTAGATTTTCTATTTGTCTTGCAAAAAGTTTGTAGTAACTACCTGGTACGGGCCAAAGGAATTTTCCGATGGGGTAATAAACACAAGTATGCGGCTAACGTCGATATTGCCTATCGAATTACGCTTGCTCGATGAAACAGTATTATACATCTACATTTATTATAGTACCGATTGCTATATTTATTAATATTTTCGGTTTAAGTATTATTTTAGAATTAGAGTAATTAAATAATGACCCAATTATGTGATGTGAGTTATTAAATGAGTACTTAATAGATAACTGCTTATCCATAGCATGGCATATCATAGGTTATTATTAATTTCTAAACAGTCATTAGTAAAATGCTATCGTGGCATTTTGTAATAATACGTCCCATATAGGTATATCATAAAATGCTGCGCGGATCTTCATTACTTACCATCATCATCAGTTGAACAATGGAGACCATATTTTCTAACCTGGAGCTTTTCATTTTCATACTCCAACGAGGTGGATGGAGACAGAAGCCAATCATCCACCACCCGAGCAGTTATAACGACTATAGTCGTCTTTTCTGCCCGAGCTTAATTGTATATCCAATGATCAGAGGATTCTATCCCCATCCAATCCCCTAAGGAGTCATTTATTAATTCATTTCATAAATATTTTTTTTTACATTTTACATTTACATACACATACATGTATTTACATTATATTTCATTACATAGTTACAATACGTATTATCTAATATAAAATTTAAAAAAAATAAAAATATGTATATATAATAATAAAAAGAGAAGAAAAAAAATACATTCATATTTTGGCAGGTGGTAGTGCATAAGTAATAAATTAAGCAGCATTCGCAAACAGCAGCAAGAAGGGAGTGGGGACAGAACGAGCTTGGTACGGTGGCACGGGCACACCCGTTAGGGAGAGAGACAATACAAACAAAGTTTATTTAAAGCTGCACCGGCGTTTAAAACCGGCACAGCGCGGAGGGCAGCATGTGTTTCACGGAGACGGCAAGTCACTCGCACCTAGAGGGGGAGTGCCCTGAAGTCTCAGTTCTTCTAGCCGCGACGCCCAGTGCGCCACGAAGATACGAAATGCCGCAAAGCACTCCTTGCTACTGACTAGGTCAGAATACCAAAAGGGATATCCACTTATGTGGTAACACATCGCGTCCAGCAGTTCTTCCCTGGCGTACGACAGTAACGAGCACGACCATAGTATATGCTCTGCAGTCTGATGACCACCACCACACACACACCAAGGATCATCGGCGAGCCCTAAGTCAAACAGTTTGGCCCTGAAGTCACCGTGGCCCCCGACCATTTGTGCAGTGTGGTAGTCAAACCGCAAGAAATTACCGTTGCGCAACCTGATGTCGACCGCCGGGAAGAAACAGTGAGTTAAGCGGCCTTTGGAACTGGTATCCCACCTCTCTTGCCATACTCTAAAACTCTCTGAATGGAGGGCGCGTACACAATCCGCAAACCTTGTAGTATCCGGGTCGACAATAACGGAGTGGTACTCCACAGCGCGACCCCTACGGACCCACGAAATGGCCGCACGCTCCAGTACCTCAAGATCTGCAGGAAGTACGCCGGTGATAACTGGAAGCGCCATCGTCGAAGTTGTACGATAAGCCGCGCACATAGCAATCAGAGGGAGCCGCTGGCCCCGTAGGAGAGCCTTTCTTCCAGCCTCAGAAAAAGTATCGGTAGCCCACGCACGAGCAGCGTATGTAATCTGAGGTACGTAAAGACCTCGATAGATCGTTCTCACCGCCGGAAAACGAATACCCCAGTTTGTGCGGGTCACACGTCGCAAAGCAAAGAAAATATCACGTGCCTTTTCGGAGACAGCTTTGGCGTGTGCAGTGAATGATCCTGAGGCTTCAAGAATAACTCCAAGGTACCGTACTTGGGGGAAAAACGAAACGGAAGAACCCGCTAGGCGAATAACTGGGTTTCTCAATAGGCGCCCCTTCATTAAAAGTGCCTGGGTCTTGCTCGGCGAAAATGAGAGTCTATTTCTCTCGCCCCATTGATGAATAACGTCTAGTGACGCAGCCACTCTTCGCTCGATTTCGGACCGACTGTTTCCGCCCACCAAGAGCAATGCATCATCCGCGTAGGCACATATAGTACAGTCCTCCCGGATAGGTAGACCCAGTAGATCGTCGAACAAGACGTTCCAAAGTGTTGGGCCGAGGACAGATCCCTGGGGACATCCCATTGTCGAAATTTTGGACACTGAAGTGGACCCGTAGCAGATAGTAACCGATCTAGCCGTGAAGTAACTCCGAATAATTCGAAGAATATTTTTCGGGCACTGTCTGGAGCTCAGCTTACATAATATCATAGGCCACCATGCATTATCAAAGGCGCCGACAATGTCTAGAAACACCCCGACCACTTACTTGCCCGAGTAGGTTCGAGCCCAGTCCGTTGCGTAGAGGACAGCATCCCCCGTGCCCTTCCCTCGGGTGAAACCAAATTGGCGCTCGTTTAGAGGCGAGAGTGTAACCTGGAGCTATTGAAGTTGAAGGGTGATATTAGCATGCAGACTCGGTGCTTTATACATAACATTTTGTCATTTTTTGACGAACTGAAAAGTGACCCGACAAAAGTTTATATGCTCAATTTCAATAATATAATAATCTGATAGATAATCTGCGAAGGTTATGATACGCATCCCTACAAGCAGGTATTAAAAGGGGCGGGCCGGCCTAATGATTTATTGCCTCACCGTAACGTTCCTTTGGCCCGTACTATAGTTACAGTAGCTTGTTTATTATAATACCTATAGTATATTTTGACGTTGAAGAGCAGTAATGTCGATACAAAGGTAATGGAATTTAATAAAAAGATAGACTGTTTTTTCCAATCATAATTTTCTCCAATAAAGAACCAATAATTATTTATCGCTAATGTTCAGTTTTCTTCAGTTTCCTAACAAAACTACCTACTATAACACGATTATCATGTGTTACTAATATGTTTACGTTAACGGATATAATAGGTACTCAGGTACACATATAATAGTAAACATTCACAAGATTGCTGGATTATAGTTTGGGAAAATGTAGCTATAACGCGACTTCTAATTCAATAATATCTCGCCATATAGTCATGATTCGATATAGTCGGACAATATGTATGTCTTGATTGACTATGTAAAACATTGGATCTGCTGGTAGGTGTGTTATAGTCGGACAATATGTATATCTTGATTGACTATGTAAAACATTGGATCTGCTGGTAGGTGTGTTATAGTCGGACAATATGTATGTCTTGATTGACTATGTAAAACATTGGTTCTGCTGGTAGGTGTGTGTCAGCCTTACGCTATCGCACCTTGAGTGGCGGGGTGGCGAAGTACGCTTAAGACGCCGTCGGTGCTCTCCCGCTGTAGATTAATGTGCACAGTAAGTGGAAATGATTTATAGAGAAATGTAAGACGTATCATCCGAGTAATGCGCCTGTTAAACGCCGCGAGAAATAAAGGCATTTATATCGACGCTCGACTGGAACGGATCGATGAAAGAGGGAGAGACACCACATAAAGAAATATTATTACGCAAGTAAGGTAAAGAGTATTTATTTCACTTTGAGTTGTCAACTACTACGGGCGAACCCGCCACCTCAGGAAATTATAACGATATAAGATCAGTCTTTCAACCATAGGCTAAACTCAGAGTCTTAAGGTTCCCATTCATGAGCACTCCATTTGGCAGCGCTCTACATCGGTGGACGACTTACAAATTCTTGTCACACTCACAATCACTGCTCGGCGCGAAGCCACTCCATATTTTTGTCAGATGTGCAGTAACTGTTATACACTACACAAGATAATATTGTTAATCGTGTGAAATTTTGTTAATCGATATGGATAGTGAAGAGTAATGTTTGCTCAGGTCAGCTGCTGCTTGTTTTATATTTAAAAACAAAAAAAGTAAAGCGTAAATGGACAAAAGTGGATATTGCAGCGTCAGAAATTCGTGACGAGTATGACATCATAATGAGTACTTTTCCAGAGACATAGTAATTCCCTGTACTTTTCAATCACCTCCAAAACAAACTCTTTTCCCGACATTACAAATACGGCAGAGTGTCCAACCATCGCCACAGCGTCCGGCCGACTGAGCTCAAAATGGAGTGCGTTTTTGATACTCTCGAGCAGAGCGGCGTGGAATGGCGCCACGCGGAGCGTGAGTTTTGCATTCACGATGAGTTGGACTGCGGGTATTGGAGCCGCGCCGCGCTGGTTTTGGAGTGTTTGGAAATCCAAGATTCGGAGCGATGCCACACAATCCAACCAGTCTGGTTGCAGGTTCGAAGTCGCTTGCGCGGTCTCTACCTGATGTTAGCTGTAATTTAGTTTGAAGTAATCGCGGACCTAGGCGCCCTTTGCCCGTCTTTTACACGTGATTGGGCGGCCAACTCGTTTCAAGAGTAGCTGGCTAACAACCAACCCTGCTGCTGGAAACGTAGAAGACCGCTTCCTGACCCCCCCCCCCCTTCTGCACATTGCGCGAGACGCCCAGCAGCGTCCGAGGTCTTTCCCGGAGGATTCGATCCAACCTGTCCGCAATACAGTCGGGACAGGGGAATCAGCATAGTTCGTCCCTCTTCGAGAAAGCTACCCGATGGGAGTTGAACAGTGAATTGAGCAGACCCAAGGTCATGAACAGGTCATATTTATAACGTAACACTTTACTGCAAAATTATAGATGTTGTAACATAAAACGATAAACCATCTGCGACTGGCAGGTGGCATGTTGGTGCAATCGGCTGTCCTAGCCAACAGATCAATGACAGTTGATAGTCAAGCAGCACTGGTAAAAATGATGGAGCGCCACATGGAGTGGAAAGGCAGGAGGGTTGTATAAGTTGTAAACTAGAATGCGATAATCAACATAAAAACAAATAACAGAACTATACACATACCTTGATAAATTAGAGATGGCAGGAGGGTCGCAGAGCTCGCTAAGCATCTGATCCAGATCAGAAGAGAGAGAATTCAGCAACTGCAAACAAAAAGAGAATACATGTTATGTAGGAAAGAATAAACTGTATCCCTAAATCTATATTAAACTAGTTGTACAGAAATTACATAAAATGTAAGAGGAATTAAGAGGAACAGAAGGATTAAAGAAAGAAAATATAAGTCACAATAAAATAAAAGTCCATCATATATACAGCAATCAAAAAACTCAGACCCATTTTAGCAGCTTTAAATGTTTTTGTCGCTACATTTTTCATGTTCCAGTTTCTTGTTTTTAAAAACATTTTCAGATTCCGTGAAATGGATTTTAAAATCCTACTAATATTATAAACGCGAAAGTTTGTAAGAATGTATGTATGGATGTTTGTTACTCTTTCAAGCAAAAACTACTCAATGGATTTTGATCAACCTTTACAATAATATAGCTTACACATCAGAATAACACATTCGGTATAATTTATAAAGATATAGTATGAATTATCCAAAATATAACGATAAGTGTCAAGTAAGTAGGAAAAAAATCTGCCATCTGCGAGCTATTCTGGCGTGCGCCGCAAAAACCGTTGGAGTTCCACGTATACTATAATGTACTAGCTGCGCCCCGCGGTTTTAACCGCGTGGTGATGGAAAATTGTGATAATGATGATAGAAAGTATTTTATATTTTCGTCAATTTTTCAATGTTTTTATATTATTCTGCTATTCTGCGACGAAAATATAAAAATACTTTCTATCATCATTATCACAATTTTCCATCACCACGCGGGTGAAACCGCGGGGCGCAGCTAGTATTACATAAAGATACAACGGCGTTCAATGAAAGTGATAATGAGTATTATATAATATCGAAACAAAACACTTTTAGCGACTTTGTGTTTTCGTTTTTCACGTATGTCATTTCGCAATTATTTATTTGTTTAGCATGCGCATTAATATAATGCTCAACATCCTGTTCAACAACACCATAAAGCGGTTAGTAAAAGTTTAAATTATTTGTCCAACTCCAAAACTATGCACAAAATTACTCTATTAGAGCTTTAAATTGTATTCAATAAATTCACTGATTCAGAATCACTGTTTTTTATATAATTTATTTATAGAATTTGAAAAGTATCATTTAACATTTAAGTTACAGAAATGCAATGATATTATACTACCTCAACATTATAACAATGCCAAATGAATGTATACAATTATTTAAGGTTAAAAGCCGTGGTTAAAATTCGTCGGAAACGACCGATCGACCGATACGCTTGGCAGACCGTGAAGAATGGGCGGACTGCAGACGATCTACAATGCATAAAATCCTTAAAATAGGATTTTTTTATTTGCGATCCTTTCCCGTAGCTCTTTCTTCAGTGGCAAGAAGGATATTTCTTGCCAGTATACCAGTATTCTTCTTGCCGCTGCAAAACGTGTCATGTGCTCCGAAACGTCCGACAAAGGTATAACCTTTACTAACTATTATATAAAATACAAAACAAAATATACGAAAAAAGTGTCACTTGGTAGTTAACGTATGTCATATGTTTGAATACATTAGTGGTATGTCGCACTGTCGATAACTTTTTTGTAGATACTCTACTTCTTATTGAATCGATTATTACAATTGAGCATTATGCGGTATACGATGGAGTATTGTGCATATCTAGTAAGGTTCGATTTTTATAGCTTGAGGTGTATAAATGCATTGGTACACACAAACAGAATACATTAGATACCCTTATACATAGATGGCGCGCGTGAATTTGAGATTGTGTCAACCGAAACAAATAATAGGATGCTGTCTCGCTTTACCGATTACTCGTGGCTGCTTGCGAGTTGCGAGGGAATGATGTCGAAAAAACTAAAGTTCTGCATATCAGGTCATCACAGGCAAGAGAACGAGGAAGTAGCTTTGCAATTAAATTCCACACGCATAACTGCCTACATAATCCACAACAGGACTGTCGGTGTGAGCATATAAAAAAAGTCGATGCTGAAAGGTACCTTGGACTAACGATCGATAAAAATTTCAACTGGGAAGTGCACATTAATAACATTTGCAAAAAACTTAGACAAATAATTATAAAAATCTACCACTTAAAATACATTCTCAAATACAATCAGCTGAGAAGTCTGTATTTTGCCCTGGTCGAATCTATTATTGCGTATGGAATTACAACCTACGGCAACACATTTAAAACTTATATATCGCGCAACACATCTCTACAACACCGTATTTTAAAAATAATAGTTCCAAACAAGATTCGAAATAAATTCAAAAACGACCAAATAGGACTTTTCAAGTATGGTGACATATTACCAGCTAATGTATTATTTATTTATAGATTGACAGTTCAATATTTAGAGACTGACGAGTTCCGAATTTATGTCCAACATAAACACAGCACTAGACAGATGCAAAATGAACGACTACTCGTCCCTCCTTTTCGCAACCTTTATGGCAAAAGAAGATTGAATTGGCTAATCCCTCATTTATTCAACAAAATTCCTCTAAATTTAAAAACTTATAAAAAATGTACAAAAAAAGAAAAAAAAAGAATTAAAAATAGTTAGCTTTAAAATAAGTGAAAGTGAAACACACGTGTGAATGATACGAATAAGATTCATATTTTATTTTATTAGCATTAAGTACGTTCATCTTTTCATGTAAATATTATTAAGGGGGTGGCTTTCTGTACCGATTCCTTACTAATGTAGCAGATAATGCAGCAGATATATTATAATATGGTCAAAATGGCCACTAAAGTTGCACTGAAAGTCACCCTATCATAATCTCCAGCAGTTAAGCCTTAGGCTTGGCTGGATTTTATACAAAGCTGTATTTAAAAAAATGGTAATTAAATAAAATAAAAAAATATGTAGCATTTCCATCACCGATCATCGCTCCGCGCGCCGTCCTAATACGAATACCAATTCTTCATTGATATGTGTGGCCTGTGGTGTTTTATGGTAGTAAAGCTTGGACCCTGAAAGCTGACACCCAGAAGCGTCTAGAAGCATTTAAGATGTGGTGCTACCGTAGAATGCTCCGCATTATCTGGATCCAAAAAGTTCCCAATGTAAGAGTACTCCAACTTGTCGGTAGAGATCGCGAATCACCCATAATCATAGCAAAGTGGCGTACCTGGGCCACGTGCTGAGACATAAGCGAAACCAACTGCTTCAGCTCTTTATTATAGGGAAAGTTTACGGTAAACGATGGGCTGGAAGAAGAAAAAAGTCTTGGCTCCGCAACATCCGAGAGTGGACAAACATCTCAAGTATATAAGAACTATTTTGCTTGGCCCAAGACAGGGGAAAATTCGCAGAGCTAACAGCCAACCTCCTGTAGGAGAGGCTTTATAAGAAGAAGAAGAAAGAGACCGGCCGTTTCGTCGATATCGTCCTTCGGAGAACTACACGTCCAGTGTCCATATTTATTGGTGTTGAAGAGCTCATATTATTCTGGACGACCTGTACCACATCCGAATAGCTATTACGACATACCGATAGACCGACCACCAGAATAGGCAGACCAAAAGCAAACTCACATCCGATAGTGGACAAACATCTCAAGCGTATAAGAACTCTTTCGCTTGGCCCAAGACAGCCAACCACCTGTAGGAGAGGCACTATACGAAGAAGAAGAATGAGAGTGGCCGCTTCGTCGATATCGTCCTTCGGAGATCCACACGTCCAGTGTCCGTATTTATTTGTGTTGGAGAGCTCATATTATTCTGGACGACCTGTACGACATCCGAATAGCTATTACGATATACCGATAGACCGACCACCGAATGCAGAGACACAAAGCAAACTCACCTCAAAGCAAATACAGCTGACGCGTGCGGGCGCCTCCATGTTTACAGCAGGTCCACGCCAGGGTGGCGTACGCGACTCCCCACCGCAACCCTTCCTCGTCCGCGAGGCGTTCCGCTTTACGGATTCCCGTTCATTGCGTCGTGCATCGCCTCTTTTTTTCCTTTTGCACTGATTTCAAATTCCACCCCCATAAATCGAACGAGACAATAGAGAATTCGCAGCGCACAATCTCTTTGACATAAGCAACTTGATGGCAGAATCTGAGGTTTATTTTATTGTTTGTAATAATAATAATTAATATTATTATTTATAAGCAACTCTTTTATTGATATTTTAATTTTTTTCCAAAATTTTATTTTCGATTCTGATGATAATATTGACTCTGGCAATACTCTGAATACACTTTTCAATTATTTAAATTTTGCTTCATTAAAGTTACGAGTTATACGACATGCCATTATCTAATAAAATTAGTCAACAAATTTAAACTTTTTCTGCGTCTAGTTTATCAATGGGTGGTACTACTTAACCTTGGGGTGCCTGTTTTCCTTTATTACATAACATTTTCCAGATAGACAACCGAATCAAAAAGAGTGCCTGTGGACATTGACAGAATTAAAACAAATGAGAAAACATATGAAATCGAAGAATATCGCGGTGGTCTGATATTATAAATAAGATAAAAACGAATTTACAGCGTGAAGTTTGTAACAACTGATATTTCGGCGATGTAAATTCGGCGATGCAAATGCCGCTGTTCAGAGTAAACTGACAAAGGCGGTTGCAAGTCTACCCAACAACGCCGTTGGAACATCGACGAAATATCGGCTGTTACAAACTTCACGGGTATATTCGATTTTATCTTATTTATAAAAAATAGATATTTGAACTCAATAATATTTTATTTGTATATATGGTCATAACAGAAGGTCTAAATTAGTTCACAACACATTTTCAACTTTAAACTGCATTGATATTCGAAAAATATGACAACGGCACTCTTATTTTGTTTACTGTTTCATTTATTTTTCTAACAAGCAACTTGGGTTGTCGACTACAGCGGGCAAGCTCGTCACCTCAGGAAGTTTTAACGATTAGTCGTTCTATCTCCCTGGAAGTGAACGTAGAAGACTTGGGGACGAAACAGACCACCGTTTAGCTACGCCACAAGCCCGTAAGAGGCACAAGCTTTAACCGCGAGATAGCCAGGAATGTTACCTGGCGGTTTTCTAACAAGCAGTATTCGCCTATCGCCGAAGGGTTCCAGTGACCTTGATAGCGTTGTTCCATAGTAAGGATATCTTGATGAAAACGTTCACCCTGCCCATCGCTCACGAATCCCAAATTTTTCGGGAAACAATCAAGATCGGAATGTAAAAATGAATTTTAAGCGACACCTTTTACTTTTACTTTACTTTACTTTAATCCATCAGACCATTCACAATGGAAACATAGTTATCATATTTTCTATAATGCCTAAAGAGCTCTTCACAATTGCTTTGAAAGCTACCAAGCAGCTAATACGATTATTTGTAAACTTGGTACCAAAGGTTGGATCTTTCAACATTTCTCTTATCTGTGTTTCAACTAATATACCTTTTTTCAGCTTTGCTTTGCTTAATTTGGCAAAACTTTTCATTCAAATGATTGAAGGCCTAACCTACTTTATGCAGACCTTTTACAAATTCTTCATAAGACCCAACTCGACATGAAGCGGAGAAAAAAATATTTTGTAGATCTCAACAATAGAGTGTTTTTCACATTTTCTTTTCCAATAACATATTCTTTGTGCTAGAACAATTTGAAAGGTAGATTCAGAGTCTAAATATTAAAATGCGTACTAATTGATATATCATATCCCAGATACAAAATGGCTGTTACAAAATCCCAGATACAAATGATATATCATATTCCAGATACAAACTACTTGGTTGTTTTTATAATTTTATTATTGATTCTGCTGACATTATTCACAATAGCAATACCTCGGTAAATCGTCATTTTACTCTGACTACACATTTTGAAATTGCTTTTCCCATATACGAATTGTATGACATGCCGTTATTCAATAATCGACAATCATTTAATTCATCTTGGATGTTACCCATATACCGACATTAAATAGTATTGCACATATTTTACAACTATTTAAAAATACATAATCAAATGATTCTCTCTGGTATCTGTGTTAAATTAGATTATCCAATATGAAAACAAATATTATCGCGGTTGTTTGACATTACAAACGATATAAAACGAATTTACTGCATGATATGGATAGTACCTGACGTATTGATTCGACCAACCATAAAAATATTAAAAATTAAACTCATTCTCTGGCTTCGCTATGTGGAAGATACCTTCTTCTAAACAGCGAAAGAACTTCTAAGTTATCTAAACTATGCACACCGAGTTATGACTATGTCGGACCGAGTGTCATTCCCAGTTGGCCATATCATTGATTATATATGGTACTAGATTGCCCAACTCCGTAGTACGATTTGGCTACCCTTCTGAAACGGAGAAATGCAGGAGGCACTGATATCATTGACGGCCAAACCAACAGAACTTTATTGGCAATATTTTTGTTATAATAACATTGATAATGAATGTTTCATTTTTTCATAAAAGACTGATTGATTATAAAAACCTAATAATTTAACTAATGATTACAATATTAATAGTCAATTATAAAAGTCATCTATCGCATTTTTATATAGGCTGAGATACGGAGAAATTTAATGTAGTCTATTAGTGTTTCTCAACATTGAAGTAGGTAATTATTACATATTAAAACCGGTATATGAAATTAAAAGTTAACAACTCTATAAAAATAAAATTTAAAAAATAGGATCTATGCTTTAAAAATTCGTTTGTTTATTATATTATTATTTTATACCGTATAGGCGTATTTAATGAGCCATCTAGAGTGCGCTGCCATACTGTTATACTAAGAAGGTCGACATATTGAACTTAATAATAGAAGATTAAATAATTTTTGGAGCTAGGAGTGCCATCTACATGTTGCGTTTCGTAGTAAAATCCTGATTGTCAAATTTTAGTAGCCGTTGATCAAACTAATACGCTATATAATCAATGGTATTAGATAAAGCACTCAAAAAGAAGAATAAAACTTTTTATTTCGTATATTTTAAAGTAATAACTAGAAAATATTACAACTTATTATAAACATTACTATTGTATGCAATAGCCTCACTATAAGTTAGCACTAGTCATCAATCACAACACTAGAACTCACAGATCAACGAATAGACAAATTAAAAACAGACACTTCACAGAAAGACCAAATGGTCTGTCATTAAATACCGCGCGGTTAACTAATCGGAGTGTGACGTCACGGTAACGGTAGAGCACGGTCTAGGCGCGGCCCGGTACTACCAACCGACACGGTCTCAGTCAACTGCGGCTCGTTAGCAAACGCCGTGATGCCAAAGCGGGGTTCGAGTCCCCGTGGTGCCCACTTGAGCGTACCCGCTTATTATGGGTACTTCACATATGGCAAACGGGGGTGCAATCAGGTAGTAGGTATATAAAATACAGGAAATAAAAGTATGACTCATAGCATAGCGCTTCATGAGTTGCGGTAGAAATCGCCCAACCCACCAAAATCAGGTTTATCCATTGATATAGGGGATTGTTTCTCAACTAGTGGGTCGCGACCCCCTGGGGTGTCTCGAAATGACGCCCCGGGGGTCGCAGGCTATCTAAAAACCAAAATCGAAAATATTGCAGTGGAGCGACACTCTAAACCCAGAATTGGTGTCTGTCTTTAGGAGGTGGAAGAGATCTTTCTGACGAGAGCATACTCGCGGGACACGAATGATAAGATGTTCAACGAGACTGGGATAGTCGAAGCCACTAAGAAAGACCTTGTGGAACGACATCATGTAGACAAGAACATGGCTGTCCCTCAGATTCAACTCGATCTGCCGAACCAGAATATGCGCGTACGATTTTCACGGCTTACTAATGCAATATTGTAGGATTCGAAGAA
Source organism: Micropterix aruncella (assembly GCA_944548615.1). NCBI lineage: Eukaryota > Metazoa > Arthropoda > Insecta > Lepidoptera > Micropterigidae > Micropterix > Micropterix aruncella. The sequence continues at coordinate 3,777,051 of OX155965.1, read as the reverse complement.
ACTTTATCTGAATCATCCCTAGCTCATCGTATTTAAAGTAGAAAGGATTTCAGGCTAAGAAGCCATACTCTAATTGAGAGCGAACAAGAATTTTGTATAACAAGAAGTGAATCCGTTTGAGTAAACTGTTTTGTTACTCGAAGAACAGACCCCATCGATGTATACGTATATGCCTTCTTAATCATGCTCTCGACATGTATGTCAAAGTGGAGTTTGGAGTCAAAATAGACTCCAAGGCGACTAATAGGTAGCACCGGTACGAGAGAACCATTCAGATGGTAAGCAAAAGTGATCTTTTTAAATTTTTGGTGAATGGGATATTTGTATTTTTTCAAGTTTTAAGTATGAAGTTATTTTCGATGCAATAGCAGCTTAAATGGTCACAATCTGCTTGGATACCAATAAAGACTTGAATTGAGTGGATACTGGAGAACACCTTAAATCATCGATGTATAGAAGATAATTGATTTAGTAAGCTTTAGGACATGAAGAAATGTAAATAGACAATAAAAGCCGTCTAGGATTGGCCCCTGTGGAACGCCCGAGGTATAATTTCTACGATCTCTGATCAGGAACTCTGCAGTACATGTATCTGGCACCGATCTGTGATATACGAATAAGCCATCTAAGTAGGTCACCACGTATTCTATTGGGCTATAACGTACGCATAAGGATCTGGTGGTCGACTTTGTCAAAGCTTTCTTGAAATCAGTATAGACAACGTCGACTGGAGAATCGCTTCCATCGCTTGGAAAATAAAGTTGCCATAAATGGAAAGATTAGATGTAGTGGATCTTTTGGGAATGAAACCATGCTATTCGCAAGTTCAAGAATTTGGAGCCTATGGCCATTTACGAGTTCATTCCAATATCTATGGATAATCATTAAATTGTTAACAACAATTAATTTTAATTGTCGGTAGTAATTAATTAGTTTTATTAGTAATTAAAAATATTTCTATAAACGCAAACACATAAATTGTAAATACAAGAAAAATACAAATTGACTAAAGGTGAATGTGTGATGTGTTGAGTGTTTGAATTGTGTAATAGGACTTCCATTACATAGTTGTTAAATTTTGTGAATTTTTCTAGTTTAGTTACACTAATCACACCATGTATAAGAATTCGTTTAACTAGCTAATTTCTTTGAGGAGATTTAGGAGGAGACATGATTTTAGAAAATAGGTAATAATAATATTAACATTAATATTTTTGCGTGTCATTTATTTACTATCCTATTCAACAGGGGAAAATCTGCACTATCTAAATATATACAGGATCAGTTTTTAGTTACCGACATCATTAAAGGGGGTGAATCAGTACTAGCAATTATGTATGTAACTTTTCGTAGAGAATTTTGGAAACACACATACAAAATGAGGTTTTTTTTTTTGTTTTCTGGTTTAATTTGTAAATTCTATCTGTTGAAAAAAAGTTTAAGTAGCGTTGAGCGCGCTGCGCCATTTAGCGGTACGTAAAATATCGCTAATAAACAATATTAGCAATATTTTACCTACCGCTATATAGCGCATCGTGCTCAAAGCTTTTTGTACTAATTTAAAAAAAAACAAATTTTAAAACAAAAAAATCCTTTTTTTTTGTTTTTTCTACAAGTTTTTATAAAAAGTTGCTTATTTTCCCGTACTGATTCACCCTTTCAAGGACGCCGGTAACTCACGGTGGATAGTATATTATATAAAAATGGATGTTGGTATATCTGTCTGTCTGAGCTTATTAAGACTTCGACAACGTTTGATCGAGCACCACGACAGTTGGTACATAATGTATTTTTTCACGGAGAAAGTTTTTATGCTATCTGCTTTATTGTTACAGTAGATGGCGCTGTAAAACATTAACTGCTATACTCAACATATTTCCGCGCTATCCACTTAGTTGTAACTTGTCACTAGATGCCGCTGCAGAGCATCAACTTCTATATCGTTTAACCGATCGCCATGAAAATTGGTATGCATAGATTATTGAGCCTGGATAATATTTTCGCGCTATTGGATACTATTTTTCTACTTTGTTGTATTTCGCCACAAGATGACGCTGCAGCATATTCACTTCTATACTCGTCAACCGATCGCCATGCAATTGGTATTTTACATAGGTACTTGAGCACGGATAATATTCTCGCGTTATCCACTTCGTTGTAACTCACCAATAGATGGCACTGCAGCCCATCAACTACTATAACGTTCAACCGGTCGCCATAAAAATTGGTATACATAGGTATTTCAGTAGGTACATATAATACGGGTAACGCCGGTTAATACTAGCAATAATATAAAATTCGGTTTACGCTCGTGATTCGGCCCTGCTCCAAATTATTCCTTCACGCATTGTTGGCCCTAAAAGCAGGGCTTCGGAAAAATACGTATGAGTGCGTCAAATAGCTATATGCATCTCTTTTCTACGCAAGGTGGAAGGAGATGGCAATAATGAGAAGTCAATTTAGGTATGAGCACTGATAATGTTGCTCGTTGCAATTGTTTTGAAAATAAATAAAAGTGGTGGCTTAGAGAGTTTAATGGGCTATGATGACAAGGTATACGTAATAATCTATTGTGTTTGAAACTTTTGCACTACTAGGGGCATGGTGGGCCCTAAAAATAAAAATAAATTAATAGTTTAAAAAAAAACACTAAAAACACGCTTTTGGGCTATGATACGATATTCACATATACACGGCTATGATACGATATTCCATCATGAAATGCCAGTGCCTATCTTCCGGCTTCATCATCAGACCTTGAAACCTAATCGTGGTCAAAGTTCATTCCGAGACTTTTCTAACAAGTCCAAACACAGCTATGATACGATGTTCCATCATGAAGTTCCAGTTCATATCTTCCGACTCCATCATTAGATCAGTTCGACAGTACCATATTATTGTATTGTCATCAGAACTACATAGAGCTGCCAATTTTCATGACGCTACAATCTTTGGAAGATGGTTAAATTAGTTACCTTAGATTCCATTACATAGTTAGTTACATACAGGTCGACCTAATAAAAGCGATTTTATCTACTATTATTGTCTTTTGACGTTTAGCACGAACGCAACGTTTTTACACTACTTATTTCCCTGAATTTGAATTATCATCTAAACCATTATATGAATTAAGTTTTATAGCATAATCAATATGTATTGCTGTAACAGTTTTACTGTCAAAACTGTTCAGTATCCAAATATTCACTTAACCCTTTAAGGACAATGGAACATACGTGTCCCATAACTTTATAAATTTATTAAATAATATAAAAATAATTGTATTAATTATTGAATACGAATAATAAAAAAAAAAATAAAAAATTCCATGTTATTAAGACATCAGAATTTTAATAACATTACTAAATTAAATTAAATTATTCTTCACAAATATACCGTATTTTCTTTTCAAATATATCGCAAATGACCAAAGAACTCTGGTAATTTTTAATAAATAAATAAAATATTTATGGCGACTTTCTCAATTTTATTTTTTATCTTTTAGTCCGTTTTTTAGTAAGTATGAATTCTTAGTTAAATAATAAAATAATCAAATTTTGGAAAAACATGCAAATTTGCATCTTTTAAGGCCAAACACAATAATGTCCTATAAAAATTTAATTTTAAATACACAATCTATTGAACCAATTTTCGCAAAACTTGACATACTTACATGTTATTAACATCGTCCTTTAACAGTTTTATGTATGGAAAATATCCATGCTCTATCACAAAGCTTGTGGTCCTCAACATATTGTAACCTATATATCAAATAATGGTCGAATCTACTTCATATTATTACGAAATAATTAGAATTTCGGTCAAATATCGATCTACGTTCAAGATATTTCAAATTTAATATTTTTATCTTCTCATAAACAAAATAAACAAGAGGTTACCATCGTCTGATTACTTTTACAATGAGCTTTGTAGTGTTAGAAGAAGTCTCACAACAAAACCAATATATAATCACCTCTATGTACTCGTACGAATATTTCAACAAATGAAATTACATTTTTTAATCGATTATAATTATCAAATGAGAAAGCTATAATAAAAGTAATTTAGCTACAGTGATAACATGCCACACTGAAGTCACAATTGTACCAGGCACGACCAGGCAACAATACGATCGATTTACAGCTTCGAACTACCCGTAACTGGCTTAACACCCGAATATACTGCACTGCTCTTACATATTTTGGGGTCGACCCACATTTATGAACAAAGCAATAAAGCGGGAACGGATTATAGCCACCCCCCTCCACTAAATGAGATAACTAAGCAAAAAGAGTTGCAGAGTGGAAGTTACAAATCGTCTATCTAGTTTTAAACTGTCCGAAAGCCAAACAGGCAAAATATAGTTAGACGACTATAGATTGGTATATTTTTCGGTCGAGTTTATTTTACGTTTTCTAAAGATTATTTCTTTTTATATCACTGTCATATGACACGTAGAATTAAAGGGTTTAGTTATTAAATCTACGATTGTTAATGTAAATCTATTAGATACGACTTTTAAAACGCTTATATTGACTTGCTTGTAAAGGCATAATTTCCAAATTACCTATTATTTCACTCTTAAATCATCCTATTGATTAATATAAATATAGCACATATAAACATTATTTATTTTTTGTTCATTTATTTATTTAATAGTAACTATAAAAGAACTATTTTCATTCAAAAAAACTTGATGTGGATTTATTATTTTTAAGGCTAAATTTTATTAAATGTTATTTAATATGTTAGTTATTAGAAATGTTAGTTATTTAAAATGTTACTTACATATTACCTAAATTTAGTATTGCGCTTGTTGCAAACCGCTGTACATTACTATAATAAATAAAATAAAATAAAACTGCTACATTATATAAACGATAACCATGACCTCCCTAGGACAGTTTAAAACTAAATAGGCAATCAATAGCCAAAATCATAAAAGTAAGTATGTAAGTAGCAAGTAACAGTAAGTAAGTAGCAAGTAATAGTAAGTAAGTAGCAAGTAACAGCACCTAACGCAAAATCGTATAGTAGCAAGTAACAGAGTAGGAAGAATATAATTAAACTAATGTAAATTTTGTTACGGAAATTACCACATTTTTATCGAAATAAACGAGTTGTGGTCTATACATAACACAGTTTTACATAAATATAATAAAAGTAATATGTCGATATCGAAGGGGGAGTGAATGGGTGGTAAGGTGAACGCTCACATGTGGCAAGACAGCTGTCCTAAACCTACCACAGCCGGTTCGTAAGTCCGGAATCCACTGCTCACCCCCCAGAAGTGTAAAAAAAAAAATTGTATTATGATGGGCCCGACTCCGGTCGGTGAATTCCATGGCAGCTCCGTTTGTATTTTATTGTTTATTAGGTATTTAACTTATTGTAATTCCACACCTAAATGGCCCTGTACTTTTGGATAAAATTCGAACCTTGTGCCTTTTTCCTATTTCCATGTTCGATGTTTTTCCATGTTCCATGTTTTTCCATGTTTTTCCAATTTTTATGTCGTATCAATGGATTGATTATTCAAAAACATAGGATAAGCGATACACATAAATTACATTGTAAATTTAGCGATCGAAGAAAAGAAGGAAAGAAAATATTTTTATGTCAAAATAAAATTAAATAGTGTTTGGAAAATATATTCATCTTATTTTTAGAATCTATGTGCAACGGAGCTGTGGTCTATATAAAAAAAAGTAAAGTATCAAGAAGCGGTCCAAATTAATATTTCATTTAGTGACACTGTGATTTTTCAAGTATAAGGGAACAACTATAGGTTAATTAAAATACCGTTAATCAACATTTCAGTCCGTTCAGACGGCTCAGCTTTTGTACGGCACAAACAAACCACGGATGAGCAGAAAAACGACGAGGACAAAAGCGACTCGGATGACGTCATCGTTCCGCGCTGACAATGGTCTCGCCGCAGGCCACTCCGTCCCGCGTCTGAAAGGGTGCAAAGTTGCCAACGGGACAGCGGTGAAATGAAAACTTTTAGCTGCGAGCCGCTCACCGATGAGAAAGTAACCATCCGCATGCTGGTTGCGAACAATAAGAGACGAACTAAGTGCAGAGCTGAATGCTCGCAAGACATACGGCTAAAAGTAGACCGAGAGATAATTTTCAGAGTTATTTTTTTAATTAGTAAAGTTACAATATACAGTTCTTCGCTGCTCTCTTAGCTACTGATCATGGCTCTCTAATACGGAATAAATCATTTGGCGTCAATATACTGCCTTTATAGTTTTTTTTATTGACAAAACAATGGTTCTATTCGAATGTATTATTGAGTGATATATTATCTTATTATTGAGGTATGGTCAAGAACATTGAACTAATGAACTTATAACACATATAAATATATCTCATTCTTTATATTTTTGGGTTTGTTACCATATCCGCAACCGTGCGCCTGTCCTCGAGCGTGTGAATATGGAAGTGTCTCAGTCTGCTATCATGAAGTAGATATTGCCGAAAGTTAAGATGCCTCAAGAATCTTTTATGCACTCCTTCAATTCTCGTTTTATATACGCTGTACGGTTTCCAAATAGTTCACATAAATTTTAAAACACTACGGACATAATGTTCACCTATTTTAGCTTATTTTTCGCTTATTTTCTAGACCTCTTCAAGCCATTGGGCGCTGGAATCATTTGGGAATCTCTTCCCACGGTACGGCTATTTTTTATTCTTTTGCCGTTCATGCAGCGCGGCTTTGGAATGGTCTTTAATATAAAGGATTAACCTTCTGCGGAATATTTTGAAGCTCGGCTTAAACAACACTGCCTATCTCAAGATGTAGGTAATCCGTGTTTCTCCATTTTTCTTCGTCTCTCCATTACAAACATCCTCTTTCTGGGCATAAATTAGTAGTTAAATTTTCATTTTAGTATCGTAGTATTCTTGTATGTAAGCAACTCTACTATGCGCTCATCGAAAAAGTACCGAAAGTACCCTGGTGGCAATAAGCTCGCATTTTTGTCAAAAATTTTACGAAAACCTTTTTTTTATTTATTATTTTTATTATTTTTAATTTATTAGTATGCCTTCGCTTCTTGTCATAAAATTACAGCTGCATGTAGGAGTAGATACTTAGCTAGTTTAATCGGCAGCCACAAACGTTAAACAAAGAGATCTTTTGTTGTGATTTTTTAAAAATAATATTTTGAACTAGACTTTCTCATTATTTCCATTTCTTCCGTGTGCTTATATAAACATATTTTGAATAATGTTCATCTGACTAAAAAATATGTTTACATCAATCATTTAAGGAATTAACGTTTGAGAAAAGGATTGAAATTTATACAAAAGTAAAACATAAGGTTGTGTCAAATTACCTAATTCAGAGGAACTTAAAGAAATTAAGAAATTTTCTAGCATATTCGGTATTCCAAATATTATATTTTTTTTTGTAAAAAATCCTCTTTATTCAACGAAGCTCACGAAAAGTACGTTAAGTCCAAATAATCGAATTATTACCAGGTTCTTTTTAAGCACTTAGAGTTGTCGAGTATTTCAGGCGTACCCACCACCCAAGGTATTTATAACATCTTGCGGTGTCGACTACAACGGGCGAGCCCGTCACCACAGGACGTTTTAACGATTAGTCGTTCTGTCGCCCTGCAGTGAACGTAGAAGACTTTGGACAGTACAATCCTACGTCCAGCTACGTCACAACCCGTGAGAGTCCAACGCCTTACCGCGAGTGAGCCAGGAATAAACCCGGCGGGCTCGAGATACTCGCGACCTCACTTCCAATTGTGACCAGATTTCTCCGGTCTCTCGATTGGTTCCGAGTTCGAGGTCGCTTGCGCGGTCCTCTCCCTTACGAAGCGGTGAAACGGAGTGCACCGAATCTATCGCGGACCAAGGCGTCCTTTGCCCGACTCTGAACCGGGATCGGATGGCCAATGGTCATTTCAAGAGCAGTCGCCGTAAGGTAGACAACTACCCCGCTCTATAGGAAACAATACAGTTCCCAGACTCCCCCGATTGTTAGTCGGAGAGCACAATCGATTGGCTTGCGCCGCTCGGTGCGCAGACCGTCCAGGAGCGCCAGAGGATTGATTCCCAGGGGAGACTGGTTGACCCAGTGTCCTACCCAGGCTCGCACCCCATGCGTGGAGGCCATCGGATGGGTGTTGACCCGTGAGTGTGACCGACCCTGAACACATGGGTCATTGTGGCCACCTCATCATGGGCCCATTAGCTCCCAGGTATTTATAACAATATTAAAACATTATTGCAACCATAGGGTGAACGCAGGGACTTAAGAACAAGACAGTCCACCGTCTAGCTAGCTCCACCGACAGACCCGTGAGAGTCCAACGCCTCACCGCGAGGCACTACGAAGAGAAAACAGAGGGCTGACCTCACGCCCTCACTACCAGATTTGTCCGGATTTCTCCATCCTCCAGGCTGGTCCCAGATTCGAAGTCGTTTGCGAGGGCCTCTACCTGATGTTAGCGGTGATTCAGGTAGGTTCGCGGAGGTAATTATCGCGGACCGTGGCGCCCTTTTCCCGTCATTCACATGGGATCGCGTGCCATCCCCCGCTGCTTAGGAAACGCGTAAACGAATAGTTTACACTCCCCCCCCCCCCCTCGCCCCCCCAGTTATTTGCAGGAGAGCACAGTCGATTGGCTAACGCCACATAGTGCGAAAAGCGCCCGAAGCCACCTGCAGTGAAAGGGGAAATAAGAGTCCTTTGCAGGTTCGACCCTCCTCGAGGAGGCTACTGAATAGGAGTTGAACCCTGGGTTGAGCCGACCAGAGTTAATGACCAGGTTTTAATGGCATAACTGCAAAGGAACCCTTAACAACAATGCCGAAATTAATTTGCTTATAAAATGTCTGGTGTAAGACGGCTCCGCCATATAGCTAGACGTGAATTTACCCAGAAAAAATATATTCACAAGAAATAGATAAACATTATTTATCATTCTTCTAAAAGTCGAACGGAGAGCAAAGTCTCCATTTCGCCTCTCTTCAACTCTCCACTAACCCTCCGGCGCTGAAAAAACAAGAGGACACGCTCCCCACTTAATTAACCCTTCAGTGCGACCTCCCGGTCTCGCCTTTCGGGTCGTCCGAACGGCGCGAGGGGAAGCGGGGATCGGTGGATAATGGAAAAGGGCCGCGACGTAATGCGACAAAATATAATATTGTCAATTTTGTAAAAGGCCACGCGAAATTCACGAGGCATTCACGGTGGCACGTGACAAAGGCAAACGTCAAACGAAAATGTACGAGCGGCAGACACGCTACGACTGCGGAAATATTTGTTATTTTATTGAAATAACGTGCCTGAAAATGACGCAACGCAATAGCCACAATTCTAAATCGTACTGCGTGTGGTGGTAGATCCGTTTTTTTTTGGGTGATTATCTCCTGGTGCTACTGGACGGATTGCGCATCATTCGGCGACGCCAATCGGTTGTGCACTCTGACTAATCGCTGAAGGAGTCTGGAGAGTATGAAAATATACTGTCTCCTAAGCAGCGGGGTTGGATGTTGACCTGTCATCAACCACTATTGAAATGACTATTAGGCTAGCTGATCCTGAATTCAGAGGCAAACAAAAGATGCCTTTATCGGCGTAAATAAACATTCGAAAAATGTGTATTTACAACAAGTATATTATGGAAAATTCCTCTTTCAAACAAACCATTAAATGACAAAAAATAAGCAACTTAATACAAGGAAGTAACTACTGAAATATCAATGAAATCCAGAAATATACATAATCTCAGTACCAGATTATATAACTGTTGACACTTTTGACACGTTTTCGTTATAAAAGGCTACCTACCTTCCGTTATTGTCGACACAATAGGTAAATATTTCATATAACGTGTTAGTTTTTATTGGTGAGCACCAGACGAGTGGGTGATTCAACATATAAAACTAAAGCCAAAAATATAATAAAAAAGACACATTTATTCTATGTGTTATATTATTAGGCAATTTTTATCTATACTACACTACTAAGTGCTAATGGGCCCTGTTGCAGTTAGGCCTTGCAGAGTCGGCCAAACTCTCGAATCAACACCCATCTGGCAGCCTCCACGCAGAAGTGCGAGCTCGGGCAGGACTCTGGCCTGCGGGCCAGTTTCCCCTAGGAATCAACCTTCGGACGCTCCTGTATGGTTTGCGCTTCGTGCGACGTCAGCCGATCGACTGTGCATTTCGACTGATAGCCGGGGGAGTCTGGAAACGGATTTATTTCCTATAGAGCGAGTGTAGTTGTTAACCTTACGGCAACTGCTCTTGGAATGACCAATCGGCTATCCGATACCGGGTGTAGACCCGGGCAAAGGATGCCGTGGTCCGCGATAGATTCGATAGATACCGAATCACCGCTATATAAGAGAGAGGACCGCGCAAGCGACCTCGTACCCGTAGCCAGGCCGGAGAAATCTGGCCAAAACTGGTAGCCAGGGGGCGAAGTGGACTCACTGAGTTACTTTCCTTGTGCCTCGCCGTAAGGTGTTGGTGTCTAGCGGGTTCTTGGTTTTTGCTGGAAGGTAGATTTGTATCGTCCACAAAGTGTTCTACGATCACCTCACGGGAGATAGATCGATCATTGTTAGTCGCCGATATTTTTAACCGACTTCAAAAAAAGGACGAGGTTATCAATTCAATTTAATCTTTTTTTTCAATGTGTGTTTCCTCAGAACTCATTTATGAACCGATTTGGAAAATTCTTTTTTTTTCATTTGTTTTCATTCTTTATTTTTTTCATTTGTTTCTTTTATCAAAATCCTGTTCTGATTATGGGATCCATGAGGAATTGAGGGAAATCCTCAAATATTATCATATGAAGTTAAAAATTTACATGTTGGTTCTGTTCCGATGACAATGCATTTATTAATGGTAAGCATGACCTGATTCTTCGCCCAGGATTTGCTCCCGACGAGGGGACTCCTCAACAGTCAACAGCAAAGATACAAAATTTTGTATATGCATTCAGTTATGACAGCCCGTTCTAAGTTTTACCATGACACGGATGGTTGGCACCCAGGGTTGGCTCCCAAAGAGACTCCTCAACGGTCAACAGGCACGAAATTTTGTATATGCACTAAATTACGACAGCCTGTTATTAGTCTCACCAAGACAGAACTGCAGCACCCACTTCCAACGAGGCAACTTCTCAACGGTCAACAACACCACAGACACGAAATTTTGTATAAAGTTCCGTTGTCCGTGCTAAGTTTCATCATAAAATGGCTGCTGCTTATAAAAAAAATAGGTTTTTTTTTTGTAAAAATTTCGTATTATCGTAAAATTTCCTGGAGTGACAGGTTCGTCTGTTGGTCGACAAACCAAAAATATGCTACATTACTCTAAATAAAAAAAGAAGTGAAAATCATCTTACCATCATAATGAATATCTATATAATCAATCGTCATAAGTGTCAGGATCAAAACATGGTTAATGTTGTAATTACCAGCAAGGTCAATCGGGGTTAGTAGATTAATGATAGACCATATTTCACTTTAATTACTAAGGTGTAATAATAACGATCGTGAGGTATGGGCACATTAACTATTAGCCCTATCATATTCGGAGCATGCGGAGGGAGTAATAAGGGGTGATAGATAACAGATCATTATTTTGTATGAATATAATTTCTTTGGCGAGACAATTAGCTTTAACGCATTCAATTTAATACCTACCTACACCTCTTCATATGGAACTATCTGTATTTTTAAGTGACTACCAAATACGAACTGTGTCCATTTTATTTGAGTGTTCCGGACGGAAAACGGAAATTATCGTAGATGAACATCTGTTCGACGGATTCAATGTCACGAAAAATTTAACTCTAATGGTTTTTATACAGACTAATGAAGTTTCAATCGTAAGTTTGTTGAATCGCAAGAAATGTTGGTAAAACTCCATTACTCGATTATATAATTCACCATGCTCCGTACGGATAATACGAAAATAACGGGTATAATGTAGCTTTAACATGATTCTTGTAACTGACTATAACCTTACGTGTGTAATAACATGCTGTCTTGGTAAAAGCAAGATCTTGTTGTGCACCGTAATGAATGAGCGGTGCATTTACCATGCCTATGACATGGTAACTACACCGTTACTCGTCATGTTGATACATACGTACGTACCACAGTACATGTTATATACATACGAAATCCCTTTTGAAACATGCGTATTTTCGTGTGTTACAGCGTTATATTTTTTCTCAGTGTACATCAAACAAACCAGTAAATACAAAAAAAAAGTACCACTAGGATAAGTGGGGAGCTAAAATAAGTAGGAGATGACATACAATTTAAATATTTAGTAACTATCTAAGCTTAAAATAACAGTGACAAATCTACATTATCACTTTTATTTAATATAAAAATCAGTTACGTCACTCCAAAACATTCCCGGGAAGTACCTAAGGACCTAGGGAAGGATTCGGAGCATGATGCCCCTTCGAAAATGAGGTTGGCCTGATTAAAAGTTCAAGTTAAAGTATTGTCAAAGACTCTGCCGATACATATAAAGAAGGATACACTTCATCGTGACAGGTTCGTGATCGCGACACATTCGATTGCTTGCCATCGCGACAAAAATTAATAATACTTGTTGGTATAGAGATCAAAGAAAATAATAGCAACGAATAACAGCAGAGGGAATGCAAAGCTTTTAGGTCAGTTTGGTAGACAATACGGCTATAGGTTTGTAAATATGATTATTGTAACTTGAATTGGAGATATTCCACCCGAAATTCACAATGTGATTTTGGCCCAACAAGGCATTTGTGTACTAAATTTCAAGTCTTTAAGTCTAATATCTCGAGATTGAAATACGATTTGCGTGGCCCCTGGTCGACCGATTTTAACCACAACTTCTCAATTCTTGCCATGACCAAATGATGCTTGCATGCCAAATTTCAGCCCATTCGGATTAAGCGTTTGGGCGCTATTGTAGAGGAATACACACATACAGACACACAGAAATACTTCCATCTAGAAATGGTCTTAATTGTCTTAGAAGGGCGAAAATGAATATTTTCGTCTTCATCTCGTCGGTCGGTGGTTAATTTAATTATGAATAAAAAGATGCAAATTTAAAGAAAGCGTAGTTTGCGGGACCTCGGGGTGATGCTTGGTAGGAAGATGCTATTTGTAGATAATATAAATAAGGCGATTAAACTTCTCAATTTAATATTCATAGCTTCGCCAGATTTTAACTCTCGACATACGTTGAAACTGCTATTTAATTCGTACATAAGAAGCCAACTTGAGTTAACCTCAGTCATCTGAAATCCGCAGTATAAACATGTCCAGAGAAAATTTCTAAACGCCTGAATTTTCTGTCCTACAAAAAGCCGTTCACGTGTGATAAATCTCTCATGATGCGCGAATTGTTGCCACTACAGGATTATAGGACTATCATCGATAACGCTTTCCTGCATAAGCTGCAATTTTTTTTTCTCTTTATTTTATATATTAATGCACAAAAAAAAGACATGGACATACACACTATTATATATGCAGAATCGTTAAAAAAAACATTAGTATATAAAAAAAACATATCTCTATGCATATAAATGTGCTAGCATATTCGAAATGAGTCGAAATCGCACAACCAACTAGACCTAGAAGGTCTGTATCTGGCTGTGCTGAGTTAACATTTGTTTGTTGACGCGCGAGCTGACGCATTTAATTCTAATTTAAGAGACCTTTTTAATCTAACAAAGGATTTAGTCTAACAAATGTGTTTTTACACAAATTAAAACTAAAAATAAAAAGTAGAAAAAAAAATATGCAATTAAAACTAAACAATTTTTTTTAAATTTATATTATATTCAATAAATTTAAGTAGAAAAATAGGTAATAATATATACAATTATATAATCAACGTATTAACACTACATTGTAATATATAATATGTATGAGAAAATAATGTGTAATATTGCAAAATTTTAGAAATATATGTGTTTTTAATAATCACCCTATAGTAGTAATTAGATCTTCAGTTTTTGAGCGCCCAATGTCTAGGAGCCAGGATTTCACGATTTACATTATTTTTCACTTGTTTAGTGGTTTCATATAATGCGTTGTAAACTTTCGGGAAGTTCAGTTGAGAACTCGTAATGTTGAGTTGAGAACTCATAATGAGTTGTAAAGATATATATATATATATATATATATATATATATATATATATATATATATATATATATATATATATATATATATATTGTGACACTTACGTCATTAAATTTTAAATTTAATTGTAGAATAGAAACGCAGTTTGTCAAAAATAAGTAGATTTATTAAAATCGGAATTTACAGGGATTAACGAGTCGGTAAAGCGGGTCGGCTCGCGATCTTAAGTAATAGCGGGTATGACACTGAAAATTCTAAAACCTTAATGGAGGATAAAATTGCAATCCGATCAAGACACGAAAGCTATGGAGCGGTGAACCGGGAATGTCGGGAGGGCCTCTTCTTCGTTCGCCGACGACGTTCAGTGAATGCTGGACAACGCTCCCCCCTCGTCCCGAGTACGGTGGTCTTCGCTTGCCCTTACGAAAAGGTGTGTTGCGTGTTCGAAAGAGAGCTTGATCTCGATCCAAAAGAGAGTCCCTGGGGAAAACACGGGAGATCAGACCAGGGAAAATTAACGGGACAACCGACAACTACCCTGCCAGTTCATCGACCCCATTCCCACAATTACCCATCCCTATTTCCCACAGGACGAGGATTAATCATACACTTAAACAAGCAAGCACTCTACTCACCAGTAATTAGGGTTCCAGAATGTATTAATAAATTTTGAAGGAACTTCTGGGACTCTCACTATAAATTATTAATTTTAAATGTTCGCTTCTCGAACGATGGAAAGAAAATGAATGACTTTGACCTAGAGAAAGTCAGAATCTGCGAGCTCTCTTCCGTTTGCTACATCATTATAAGACTTCCGGTATTAATTATTTCATTTAAAAAATATAGTAATTAAATCTAAAATTATTATATTTAATTTTGAGTACTGCTGTAACCCGGAAAACTAACAATTTGCGATATTGGATTTTTACGCAAGGAATTATTGAGTGCGTTGAACAAATTTTATTTATTGCATGTTTAAATTTACTAAAACCACTTTTTCATCATTATTAATTTATTTTTATATTAAATAAACGAAAATGGAAAATCTACTATTTATTTTATATTTTTCGAATAAAATTATTACTGCTGTGATTGTATTACCGCGAGACTTTCTCGTTCGGTAGCTGAATAGTGTTTTTCTGCTTCCGTTAATGTACGACTCGTAAACGCAACCGGCCTCTCCTCTTCGCCGTCACCCTGAGTTAACACTCCGCCCGTACCATAAGCGGAAGCGTCTGTGTATACCCTGAATGGTATGTCAAAATTAGGGCACGCTAGGACCGGCGCGGTCGAAATTGCTGCTTTCAGATTAATAAACGCCGTTTCTGCTTCAGCACTCCAGGAAAATTTCGGAGAGCCAGCTTTTGTTGACGTTAATCCGTTTAGTGGTGCGGCTTTAGTAGCGAAACCCTCTATAAATCGTCTATACCATGAACACATACCCAAAAATCTACGCAACTCCTTTTTTGTAGTCGGAGTTGGGTATGCAGTAATTGCTGAAACTTTGGCTGGGTTGACTCTTAACCCGAATCTATCGACTACATGACCGAGATAAGTCAGCTCCGACCTGAAGAATTTACACTTTTCAAAGTTGATCGATAGGTTAGCATATTTTAATCGTTCCAGTACTCGAGTCAATAGCGATGCATGTTCTTCAAATGTACTACCAGTAACAATTATGTCATCTAAGTAGACAAAGACGCGTCGCTGGAAGTCTTGTCCAAACAGGGAATCCATCAGAGACTGCATAATTCCCGGTCCATTAGAAATTCCGAATGCTGTTCTACAGAACATAAATGAATTTCTATATGGTACTGTGAATGCAGTTTTCGGCCTTGACTCAGGAGAAATTGGGACTTGCCAAAATGCTGAACTGAGATCGATCGAACTGAGGTATCTAGAACTCCCTAGACTATCTAATATGTCCGACATGTATGGAAGACCGTAAGAGTATTTTTTAGTAACCGCATTCAATTTTCTTGAATCCAGACAGAAACGATATGTTCCATCTTTCTTCGGAATCATGAGGACTGGGTTATTCCATGGGCTGATTGCTGGTTCAATTACTCCTAACTCAAGCATTCGGTCCACTTCCTCGTTCAATGCTTGAAGTTTTGACGGTGGAAGTCGGTAAAATCGTTGTTTTATCGGAGCTGCATTTCCAGTATCGATGACATGTTCTACCAGAGCAGTCTTTCCTAATCCGATTTTATCCGAAGAAATATTCCGATATTGATCAATTATATTATCGGCTATTAACCGTTGTTCAATATTTAGAAATTCGTAATCTGTTATAATCGGTTCTATTAAACGGCATGTATTAATTTCCATAGAACCCGATGTTTTCAAAAATTCAATATTATTTGGAATAAGTCCAAATTTTTTCCATATTTCTATTCCTAATATTAAAGGTATTTCAATTTCAGGAATGATATAAAATGTGCACTCTTCAGTAACTCCTTTTATTGTTACCGGTAAGCTCAATGCGCCAGTACAAAAAGATTTAACCCCATTCGCTGAGGTGACAAAAAATGGCTTACAAGTCTGTAATTTATAGCCTTGTTTAATTATTTGATTATGTGAATCTGATCCTAATATGTTCAGAGTAGAACCTGAATCTAATAAGCCTTGAAGCTTTAACTCCCCAAAACAAACCTCAAGATATAGTAAGTTTGCGGCTCTGCCAGCGTTTTTGGAACAGTTGACTTGGATTTGAGAATTACTAAGGTCCGTTGGAAGATCTAATGACGCTGGAATGTCCAGCGGCTTACTCTCCGCACTTTCCTCTAACATATCTTTCCCCAACCCTTCTAACTGTCCTTTCCGCACCGTACCGCTAGCAGCGCCTCTTACTCGTTTTTTTGATTCGATGAATGGTGATTATCATTAGGTTCCGCATTATCGCGACTATGACTGACAAATACATTTTTTTTTGAATTGCAGTTACTGCACGACGGCATCCTTTGACCCGGAGCTTTACACCGAAAGCAAAAGATTTCTGCCTTCCTCGGACACTGCCAATACGGATGTTCCGAGTTATTACACCTCAAACAGGTCGGGTTTCGTCCGTATGAGCGAACTGCGTAAACTTTTGATTGATTATTGAATTGTACTTTTTTTTCTTGTATAGGACTATTATTGAACGTTCCGCCGGACGTCTCTCCTCCGGACGTAGACTGCGGCATCGTGGACAAAAAATCGGACGGAGTCTCCATGAAAAACTTCGAGCGGAGATGACTCTGTTCTAACCGCTCACAGAATGTCTGTAGTTTTTCCACGGAATCAAGATCGTGCAATCCGAACTGGTTCGAATACACCGGTCTTACATTTCTTTGCAATATCTCCAAGCGTTGATCCTCGGACATCTGCCTTGCGAGACGGTTGAACAAGGTAGTCATAGCGTAAAAGTAATCGGCCACAGTTTCGTTTTTACCCTGTGATCTCATGTAAATTTGTTTGGATAACCTAAACTGATAATCCACCGGTTGAAATTTAATTTTCAGGAGCTGCTGAAATTGGCTATACGAAACTAAAGAGTCTCGCATCTGCCGATACCACAACAATGCGCTTCCGTTTAATAGTTCCGGCAACCCACGCAACAAGGCACTCTCCGAGATGCATCTGCTGGTGGCTAACTCGCTCAACCTCTCCAAGAACTCGAATACACAGCTCTTCCCGTCGTAAGAAAGATGGAGTTTTGAAAAATCGAATGATTTGGGAACGTTCTGTTGCGGACTGGAATCGATTATTTTACTATTTGATGCGTCTATATTGTCTAATTTTGTATATTTGTTAGATTCTAAGTTTTCTGTAGATACCCCTGAATTATACTGTACCAATTCCTGCCACAAATCCTGAATCATATCCCAAATTGTCAATAGTTCCGTAGGCATTTCAGCAGTCATTCCAAATCTACGTTCCATCGAGTTATAGTTTGCTTCAAATATTGCCTGATTTATTGTTTCCGTTTTAAATTTAATGGCTTTAATGTCGGCCTTAAGTCGCAATAATGAATTTAAAATATCATTTTTTTCTTCATTTTTAAATTGAATTGATGTGACTGGCTCCACGTCTAAGAGATCTCGCAAAATTAACCGATTTTCTTCAACTTTGTCAACGCTTTTACCTCCCCTAATCGCTATTTCGAACTGTAGTTCACTTTTCCTCAGAAGTTTATATTTTAAAGGCATTTTGGGTGGCTTGCTGTTTAAATGAGACCAATCCTATCCCGCTGAAAACAAGAACGGATAATTGAAGAAATAAAGACGACTCACCGAACACGAAGCTGTAGAGGCTGAAAAAAAATGGAAAAGGGGTAAGGAATTTACCGCCGTGTTTTAATCTTTTTGCAATTCTATTAAATAATTATATCAATTTTATTATAAGGGTATTCTAGCTGTCAAAATATGGTAGTATTTTTAGTAGCAAGAAGTAGTCTTTTTTTTTCTTTGAATTAAGTAGTATATTTCGTAGTATTTTTTTTTGGTAGTAATTTTAATATATATAGTTTTTTTTTTTTTAATTAATTTAATTTTAACAATAACCCTGCTATATCTTTACTCAGATCCGATTTAAGTTGGGCGCCAATGTGACACTTACGTCATTAAATTTTAAATTTAATTGTAGAATAGAAACGCAGTTTGTCAAAAATAAGTAGATTTATTAAAATCGGAATTTACAGGGATTAACGAGTCGGTAAAGCGGGTCGGCTCGCGATCTTAAGTAATAGCGGGTATGACACTGAAAATTCTAAAACCTTAATGGAGGATAAAATTGCAATCCGATCAAGACACGAAAGCTATGGAGCGGTGAACCGGGAATGTCGGGAGGGCCTCTTCTTCGTTCGCCGACGACGTTCAGTGAATGCTGGACAACGCTCCCCCCTCGTCCCGAGTACGGTGGTCTTCGCTTGCCCTTACGAAAAGGTGTGTTGCGTGTTCGAAAGAGAGCTTGATCTCGATCCAAAAGAGAGTCCCTGGGGAAAACACGGGAGATCAGACCAGGGAAAATTAACGGGACAACCGACAACTACCCTGCCAGTTCATCGACCCCATTCCCACAATTACCCATCCCTATTTCCCACAGGACGAGGATTAATCATACACTTAAACAAGCAAGCACTCTACTCACCAGTAATTAGGGTTCCAGAATGTATTAATAAATTTTGAAGGAACTTCTGGGACTCTCACTATAAATTATTAATTTTAAATGTTCGCTTCTCGAACGATGGAAAGAAAATGAATGACTTTGACCTAGAGAAAGTCAGAATCTGCGAGCTCTCTTCCGTTTGCTACATCATTATAAGACTTCCGGTATTAATTATTTCATTTAAAAAATATAGTAATTAAATCTAAAATTATTATATTTAATTTTGAGTACTGCTGTAACCCGGAAAACTAACAATTTGCGATATTGGATTTTTACGCAAGGAATTATTGAGTGCGTTGAACAAATTTTATTTATTGCATGTTTAAATTTACTAAAACCACTTTTTCATCATTATTAATTTATTTTTATATTAAATAAACGAAAATGGAAAATCTACTATTTATTTTATATTTTTCGAATAAAATTATTACTGCTGTGATTGGCAGCAATGCGAAATGGTATTGCTCCGATTGGCAGTCCTGCCGCCGAACTCTACAATATTGTTTTTGGTCGCCGCGACGCGAGCTGTCAAACGACGTTTTGTTGTTGTATAGGCGGACGCCGCTTTTCAATTACAAATATGTCCAATTATGGGGAAAATCTGTGAATTACACATGGAAAAGACGCGCCTGCGTCACAATATTATATAACAATATATATTATATATATATATATATATATATATATATATATATATATATATATATATATATATATATATATATATATATATATATATATATATATATATATATATATATATATATATATATATATATATATATATATATATATATATATATATATATATATATATATATATATATATATATATATATATATATATATATATATATATATAATATATATTGTTATATTTCATAAGGTTTGTAAAGAAATCCGTTTATAGGATCATGTTTTTATTTAAAATAAAATTAGTAAAAGCTACTTAAAAAGTAGCGAAGGAAATCCCAGGTTGTATTGGGAAATGCTTATGTTTGAATGAGATATACTTACGGATGTGCACGACTTTCGACAGGTGCAATGTAAGTTTAAAGGTCCTTTTGCAGTCGACTAACGATCACTATTCATCCATATATCTCATAAATAGGGCTTATCCTTATGCAACACAAAATGCCTTCAAATGAGACGAATTAAGCGAAAAAATTAAAAATTAAACTATTGATCATTTCGGCAAGGCCGTTTTATAAATGAAAGTGACATTACGAAATAATTCAAATTTCGAATGCCACTAACATTTAAAATATGATACAATTGGCTGAGTTTGTTATCAACGAGCCATTAAATCGAATTAAAAATAAATAAAAAAACTCCATATGCTCAATGAAATGAAAGAAGAAACTTAAATCTTTATTTCTGGCAGAGAAGTTTATAAAAAAGATTGTATAATGTTATCAAAATAGGGTAAACCTATATAAAATTGTATAATTCTCGTTAACACCTAAAGCATTCCCGAATCCGATCAAGGGAATCCTTCGTCACGATGTAAGTGGCTTTTATAATTATTTACTTTATAATCATCTTATTGATCAATTCTAAAAAGAATATATACACAAAACTATCAAATATTTCAAAATATTGAATTTTTACATATTTTATGTTTCGTTCATTGTAAATAATCCATTTAGGTTAAAGGTAATCTTTCCAACTAATAGGAAAGAGCTGACTGCTTCCTTTCATTGATATGAGGGCATGTCACGCTTTTAGTTTTAAGTTTTCAGCTGAATATTGATCGCAGCTTCTTTATATCGCACCTTTAGAAAATAAAAAAACGAAATTCGAAATTTTAAATTCTTCCATCTGTCAAGTAGCTCGTCTTGTCTTGTTATTTCCCCTGAAATAATAGGAAATTGAGTGAGTTTACGTATAAAGAAGGATTGTAGCTTAATTTTTGAGATAATTGGATGAAGGGTGAGCGTTTACTAGTTGAAAAATGGGCCCAACTTAAACCTACTCCTCTTTCCGCAAGTGAGAGGCATTCATCATTCTCGTTAACACCTAAAGCATTCCCGAATCCGATCAAGGGAATCCTTCGTCACGATGTAAGTGGCTTTTATAATTATTTACTTTATAATCATCTTATTGATCAATTCTAAAAAGAATATATACACAAAACTATCAAATATTTCAAAATATTGAATTTTTACATATTTTATGTTTCGTTCATTGTAAATAATCCATTTAGGTTAAAGGTAATCTTTCCAACTAATAGGAAAGAGCTGACTGCTTCCTTTCATTGATATGAGGGCATGTCACGCTTTTAGTTTTAAGTTTTCAGCTGAATATTGATCGCAGCTTCTTTATATCGCACCTTTAGAAAATAAAAAAACGAAATTCGAAATTTTAAATTCTTCCATCTGTCAAGTAGCTCGTCTTGTCTTGTTATTTCCCCTGAAATAATAGGAAATTGAGTGAGTTTACGTATAAAGAAGGATTGTAGCTTAATTTTTGAGATAATTGGATGAAGGGTGAGCGTTTACTAGTTGAAAAATGGGCCCAACTTAAACCTACTCCTCTTTCCGCAAGTGAGAGGCATTCATCATTCTCGTTAACACCTAAAGCATTCCCGAATCCGATCAAGGGAATCCTTCGTCACGATGTAAGTGGCTTTTATAATTATTTACTTTATAATCATCTTATTTATATATATATATATATATATATATATTTTTTTAAATTATTTTCAATAATATATAAAATTAGATTCATGAAAAGTTACTTATCTGGGGTCCTGGTGGACCAGAAACATTTAAACGATAGTTAATGTCCTCTTTAAATACTTAGGGCAGCGGCACCTGTTTCCGCAATTGATAACCTATGATGTTCTTAGTTATTGCAGCCGAATTACTGTATGCCCTTGGATGTAATAAGTATAGGAGGATGGTTTCTGTAACAGAAATGGATGTTAGTAACTTATTTTAGAAGAAATTATATGATTGAGAATATTTCGACACTAGTCGTATTCATCTCTATGACATTTCTGATAGAACAATTTTTTCAAAATTTAAATTTAAAAAAAACTGAACATAGAGAAATGGGTTAATAATATTTTGCAATATCGTTATAAATGCACTATAACCGACCTTGAAAAACATTATTAATAATGATTTTTAAATGAAAAATATTAATAAGCTTTTAATGAATATGTCTGAACAAATATAATTACTGTATTAATTTTGCCTATTCAGACCGGGACCCTTGCAAGCGCCTAAAATATTTATAAAAGCCAACTCCCAAGATTTAACGTCTCTTTCTTTAGCGTTATCGCCAAGGCACTTAATAATTTTTACTTTAAAACAATTATCAAAAGTTAAATTGTGTGCCTTAGCATGCAATGCTATTGGAAGTTGACTTTCATTGCCTACGCTGGCCCTGTGATTATTTAACCTAATGCTAAGAGGTGTAGTTGTTTCCCCAATATAAAATGCATTGCAGGTCTGGCAAAGTAATTGATATACAATATTTTTTGAAATGCAACTACTATTAAAAGGAACTCTGTAACTGTTGGGAGTGTTAGGACTAGTAAAATAAATGCTTCGATCTAATAAAGGACATGTTTTACAACGTGATCGACCGCAAGGCTGTAGGCCCAAATTTTTGTTAGTACTAAGATAATTTCGATTATTTTTATTAAGTATTGATTTTAAATTAGGAGGTTTTCGAAATGATAAAATTGGTGGTATATCTAATAAACCTTTGGTTGATGGGTCGTTAGCTATAATAGGGAATAAATCTGCTAAAATTGGTCGCAGTTTCTCAGTGCCAGGAAAATAAGTAGTACTTAGAAAGATTTTATTTTGATTTAAATTTGTCACCAATTTAGGTTTAGGTGAAAATTTTGTTTCGGAATTTATTATATTTTTATCTAACAAAGAGGCAGGATAATTTCTTTCTATTAGTGATTTTTTAAGATTAGAAAGGTACTTATCTAGATTTTCTTTATTATTAATTAAACGGTGTCCGCGAATGGACATTGAATATGGAATTGACTTTTTGGTATGAAACGGATGACAGCTATCGAAATGTAGGTATTGCTCTTTGTTTGTAGGTTTTATATGAATTGCAGTTTTAATGGTGCCTTCGGATAGAGTTAGATCAACGTCTAAGAATGTAATTTGATTTTCTGATATAGTGTATGTAAAATCTAAGGGTCCGAAATTATTTAAATCTGTAAGGAAGTCAGTGAGTGTGTCATGTCCATGTGGCCAAAACAATATAATATCATCAATAAACCTATACCACATTAGTGGTTGTAAATTTTGAGTAAGAAGAAATTTATTTTCTAATAACCCCATGAAAAGATTCGCATAAGAAGGAGCCATTCTTGTTCCCATTGCTGTACCTTTAATTTGGAGATAAAATTCATCCTCAAAAGAAAAAGCATTCTTAGTGAGGACGAATTCAGCCAACTTACAAAGAAAATTTGTAGAAGGAATTTGGGGGTTGGGCCTTTGATTAAGGTAATGGGAAATCGCTTCTAAGCCTAAATCATGGGGAATATTAGTATAAAGAGAGACAGCGTCAATTGTAACAAGTAATAAGTTGTCAGTCTTAGGAATTGTGGTATTTTTTAGAATCTCGATGAAATGGTAACTATCTTTAATGTGTGACTTTAGATTTTTTACAAATGGCTGTAGAAAGTAATCGACAAAAGCTGAAATTCTTTCTGTGGGTGAGTTAAAACTAGCTACTATCGATCTTCCTGGATTATTAGGTTTATGAATTTTTGGCAATAAGTAAAAATTTGGTGTTCTGATAGGGTTAGGAATTAAAGTGTTAACATCTTCATCTGATAATTTTTCAATGGTTTTTTGTTGTTCAATATATTTTTTTATTGTATTAGCAAAATTTTGATTCGGATCACTATATAATTTTTTATAGGAAGTTTCGTCTCTGAGTTGCCTCAAACCTTCAGCTACATAGTCTGTTTTATTAAGGATGACTGTAGTTGAACCTTTATCAGCTGGCAAAATGATGATATTGGTATCTTTGCTTAGATTGTTAAGAGCTGAAAGTTCATCAGGTGTTAAGTTAGGTGTAGGTTTGAGGCTGTTTAAAAATGTTGGTTGTGTAACTTTGTTCATTAAAACTGTAATAAATATTTCTACAGGATGATTTTTTGGAAGAGAGGGTGGCTCTTTATTAGAATATTGTCGAAATTTTGCCAGTGCGTCATGTAATTTACTATTATTACCATTTTTGTCCCTTGAATGCCAAAACTCACGCCATCTCAAATTACGACAAAATTTTGCTATATCATTTCCAAAACTGAAATGGTCAACTTTGGGAGTTGGTGTGAAATTTAGCCCTTTAGATAAAACTGAATATTCATTATGGTTTATAATTTTTGAGGACAAGTTTTTTACGACAAGTCTATCGGTATTTATAGGAACCTGTGCAGCATTAGAATTTGTAACTGATGATATCAAATTTTCAATAATTGGGATTTCTAAAGGAACTTGTGTAGGTTTGGGATGCATATCTGCATGAGAATAATTGTTTATAAAATGACGATTAGCTGAGAATTTGTTTTGTGATGAATATAAGGGAATGTTTTCGTTATTGTTATAATTTGAAACAGGATTTGAATTATATCTTGTATAATTTTGTTGTGTAGAGTTGTTGATTTTGTGAAAAATTTGTAAATTATGAAACTTATTTTCGTGTTTTAGCCTAATATTGTTTAAATCAATTACAGAACTGCTAATTATTTCACTAGCATATATATAATGCATTGGAGAATACATTTCTATCAAATCAACATAATATATAAGAGACCTTAAATGTTTATCTACCAAAACTTTGTATTCATTGTGTAAAACAAATGTAATCTCCATTGCATAATTAAACCTTAAAGTATGGAAATTATATTGGATTTCTGGACTTATAGCTGAGAAAGGAAATTTAGGTATTAACCCTTTGGGACATATATGATTATTTAGACATTTTGACAGATATTCTACATGTCCTGTAAATTGTGATGCTTTACGAGAATGATAATTAACCTGATTTAACCAATAATTATATTCGTTCATAGTGATACATGTGATAGCAAAATAAGTAAGTAAAAAGTGTAAAATTGTTTATATTTTGATATTTTAAGTGTGTAATTTTTTTTAAATTATTTTCAATAATATATAAAATTAGATTCATGAAAAGTTACTTATCTGGGGTCCTGGTGGACCAGAAACATTTAAACGATAGTTAATGTCCTCTTTAAATACTTAGGGCAGCGGCACCTGTTTCCGCAATTGATAACCTATGATGTTCTTAGTTATTGCAGCCGAATTACTGTATGCCCTTGGATGTAATAAGTATAGGAGGATGGTTTCTGTAACAGAAATGGATGTTAGTAACTTATTTTAGAAGAAATTATATGATTGAGAATATTTCGACACTAGTCGTATTCATCTCTATGACATTTCTGATAGAACAATTTTTTCAAAATTTAAATTTAAAAAAAACTGAACATAGAGAAATGGGTTAATAATATTTTGCAATATCGTTATAAATGCACTATAACCGACCTTGAAAAACATTATTAATAATGATTTTTAAATGAAAAATATTAATAAGCTTTTAATGAATATGTCTGAACAAATATAATTACTGTATTAATTTTGCCTATTCAGACCGGGACCCTTGCAAGCGCCTAAAATATTTATAAAAGCCAACTCCCAAGATTTAACGTCTCTTTCTTTAGCGTTATCGCCAAGGCACTTAATAATTTTTACTTTAAAACAATTATCAAAAGTTAAATTGTGTGCCTTAGCATGCAATGCTATTGGAAGTTGACTTTCATTGCCTACGCTGGCCCTGTGATTATTTAACCTAATGCTAAGAGGTGTAGTTGTTTCCCCAATATAAAATGCATTGCAGGTCTGGCAAAGTAATTGATATACAATATTTTTTGAAATGCAACTACTATTAAAAGGAACTCTGTAACTGTTGGGAGTGTTAGGACTAGTAAAATAAATGCTTCGATCTAATAAAGGACATGTTTTACAACGTGATCGACCGCAAGGCTGTAGGCCCAAATTTTTGTTAGTACTAAGATAATTTCGATTATTTTTATTAAGTATTGATTTTAAATTAGGAGGTTTTCGAAATGATAAAATTGGTGGTATATCTAATAAACCTTTGGTTGATGGGTCGTTAGCTATAATAGGGAATAAATCTGCTAAAATTGGTCGCAGTTTCTCAGTGCCAGGAAAATAAGTAGTACTTAGAAAGATTTTATTTTGATTTAAATTTGTCACCAATTTAGGTTTAGGTGAAAATTTTGTTTCGGAATTTATTATATTTTTATCTAACAAAGAGGCAGGATAATTTCTTTCTATTAGTGATTTTTTAAGATTAGAAAGGTACTTATCTAGATTTTCTTTATTATTAATTAAACGGTGTCCGCGAATGGACATTGAATATGGAATTGACTTTTTGGTATGAAACGGATGACAGCTATCGAAATGTAGGTATTGCTCTTTGTTTGTAGGTTTTATATGAATTGCAGTTTTAATGGTGCCTTCGGATAGAGTTAGATCAACGTCTAAGAATGTAATTTGATTTTCTGATATAGTGTATGTAAAATCTAAGGGTCCGAAATTATTTAAATCTGTAAGGAAGTCAGTGAGTGTGTCATGTCCATGTGGCCAAAACAATATAATATCATCAATAAACCTATACCACATTAGTGGTTGTAAATTTTGAGTAAGAAGAAATTTATTTTCTAATAACCCCATGAAAAGATTCGCATAAGAAGGAGCCATTCTTGTTCCCATTGCTGTACCTTTAATTTGGAGATAAAATTCATCCTCAAAAGAAAAAGCATTCTTAGTGAGGACGAATTCAGCCAACTTACAAAGAAAATTTGTAGAAGGAATTTGGGGGTTGGGCCTTTGATTAAGGTAATGGGAAATCGCTTCTAAGCCTAAATCATGGGGAATATTAGTATAAAGAGAGACAGCGTCAATTGTAACAAGTAATAAGTTGTCAGTCTTAGGAATTGTGGTATTTTTTAGAATCTCGATGAAATGGTAACTATCTTTAATGTGTGACTTTAGATTTTTTACAAATGGCTGTAGAAAGTAATCGACAAAAGCTGAAATTCTTTCTGTGGGTGAGTTAAAACTAGCTACTATCGGTCTTCCTGGATTATTAGGTTTATGAATTTTTGGCAATAAGTAAAAATTTGGTGTTCTGATAGGGTTAGGAATTAAAGTGTTAACATCTTCATCTGATAATTTTTCAATGGTTTTTTGTTGTTCAATATATTTTTTTATTGTATTAGCAAAATTTTGATTCGGATCACTATATAATTTTTTATAGGAAGTTTCGTCTCTGAGTTGCCTCAAACCTTCAGCTACATAGTCTGTTTTATTAAGGATGACTGTAGTTGAACCTTTATCAGCTGGCAAAATGATGATATTGGTATCTTTGCTTAGATTGTTAAGAGCTGAAAGTTCATCAGGTGTTAAGTTAGGTGTAGGTTTGAGGCTGTTTAAAAATGTTGGTTGTGTAACTTTGTTCATTAAAACTGTAATAAATATTTCTACAGGATGATTTTTTGGAAGAGAGGGTGGCTCTTTATTAGAATATTGTCGAAATTTTGCCAGTGCGTCATGTAATTTACTATTATTACCATTTTTGTCCCTTGAATGCCAAAACTCACGCCATCTCAAATTACGACAAAATTTTGCTATATCATTTCCAAAACTGAAATGGTCAACTTTGGGAGTTGGTGTGAAATTTAGCCCTTTAGATAAAACTGAATATTCATTATGGTTTATAATTTTTGAGGACAAGTTTTTTACGACAAGTCTATCGGTATTTATAGGAACCTGTGCAGCATTAGAATTTGTAACTGATGATATCAAATTTTCAATAATTGGGATTTCTAAAGGAACTTGTGTAGGTTTGGGATGCATATCTGCATGAGAATAATTGTTTATAAAATGACGATTAGCTGAGAATTTGTTTTGTGATGAATATAAGGGAATGTTTTCGTTATTGTTATAATTTGAAACAGGATTTGAATTATATCTTGTATAATTTTGTTGTGTAGAGTTGTTGATTTTGTGAAAAATTTGTAAATTATGAAACTTATTTTCGTGTTTTAGCCTAATATTGTTTAAATCAATTACAGAACTGCTAATTATTTCACTAGCATATATATAATGCATTGGAGAATACATTTCTATCAAATCAACATAATATATAAGAGACCTTAAATGTTTATCTACCAAAACTTTGTATTCATTGTGTAAAACAAATGTAATCTCCATTGCATAATTAAACCTTAAAGTATGGAAATTATATTGGATTTCTGGACTTATAGCTGAGAAAGGAAATTTAGGTATTAACCCTTTGGGACATATATGATTATTTAGACATTTTGACAGATATTCTACATGTCCTGTAAATTGTGATGCTTTACGAGAATGATAATTAACCTGATTTAACCAATAATTATATTCGTTCATAGTGATACATGTGATAGCAAAATAAGTAAGTAAAAAGTGTAAAATTGTTTATATTTTGATATTTTAAGTGTGTAATTTTTTTTAAATTATTTTCAATAATATATAAAATTAGATTCATGAAAAGTTACTTATCTGGGGTCCTGGTGGACCAGAAACATTTAAACGATAGTTAATGTCCTCTTTAAATACTTAGGGCAGCGGCACCTGTTTCCGCAATTGATAACCTATGATGTTCTTAGTTATTGCAGCCGAATTACTGTATGCCCTTGGATGTAATAAGTATAGGAGGATGGTTTCTGTAACAGAAATGGATGTTAGTAACTTATTTTAGAAGAAATTATATGATTGAGAATATTTCGACACTAGTCGTATTCATCTCTATGACATTTCTGATAGAACAATTTTTTCAAAATTTAAATTTAAAAAAAACTGAACATAGAGAAATGGGTTAATAATATTTTGCAATATCGTTATAAATGCACTATAACCGACCTTGAAAAACATTATTAATAATGATTTTTAAATGAAAAATATCAATAAGCTTTTAATGAATATGTCTGAACAAATATAATTACTGTATTAATTTTGCCTATTCAGACCGGGACCCTTGCAAGCGCCTAAAATATTTATAAAAGCCAACTCCCAAGATTTAACGTCTCTTTCTTTAGCGTTATCGCCAAGGCACTTAATAATTTTTACTTTAAAACAATTATCAAAAGTTAAATTGTGTGCCTTAGCATGCAATGCTATTGGAAGTTGACTTTCATTGCCTACGCTGGCCCTGTGATTATTTAACCTAATGCTAAGAGGTGTAGTTGTTTCCCCAATATAAAATGCATTGCAGGTCTGGCAAAGTAATTGATATACAATATTTTTTGAAATGCAACTACTATTAAAAGGAACTCTGTAACTGTTGGGAGTGTTAGGACTAGTAAAATAAATGCTTCGATCTAATAAAGGACATGTTTTACAACGTGATCGACCGCAAGGCTGTAGGCCCAAATTTTTGTTAGTACTAAGATAATTTCGATTATTTTTATTAAGTATTGATTTTAAATTAGGAGGTTTTCGAAATGATAAAATTGGTGGTATATCTAATAAACCTTTGGTTGATGGGTCGTTAGCTATAATAGGGAATAAATCTGCTAAAATTGGTCGCAGTTTCTCAGTGCCAGGAAAATAAGTAGTACTTAGAAAGATTTTATTTTGATTTAAATTTGTCACCAATTTAGGTTTAGGTGAAAATTTTGTTTCGGAATTTATTATATTTTTATCTAACAAAGAGGCAGGATAATTTCTTTCTATTAGTGATTTTTTAAGATTAGAAAGGTACTTATCTAGATTTTCTTTATTATTAATTAAACGGTGTCCGCGAATGGACATTGAATATGGAATTGACTTTTTGGTATGAAACGGATGACAGCTATCGAAATGTAGGTATTGCTCTTTGTTTGTAGGTTTTATATGAATTGCAGTTTTAATGGTGCCTTCGGATAGAGTTAGATCAACGTCTAAGAATGTAATTTGATTTTCTGATATAGTGTATGTAAAATCTAAGGGTCCGAAATTATTTAAATCTGTAAGGAAGTCAGTGAGTGTGTCATGTCCATGTGGCCAAAACAATATAATATCATCAATAAACCTATACCACATTAGTGGTTGTAAATTTTGAGTAAGAAGAAATTTATTTTCTAATAACCCCATGAAAAGATTCGCATAAGAAGGAGCCATTCTTGTTCCCATTGCTGTACCTTTAATTTGGAGATAAAATTCATCCTCAAAAGAAAAAGCATTCTTAGTGAGGACGAATTCAGCCAACTTACAAAGAAAATTTGTAGAAGGAATTTGGGGGTTGGGCCTTTGATTAAGGTAATGGGAAATCGCTTCTAAGCCTAAATCATGGGGAATATTAGTATAAAGAGAGACAGCGTCAATTGTAACAAGTAATAAGTTGTCAGTCTTAGGAATTGTGGTATTTTTTAGAATCTCGATGAAATGGTAACTATCTTTAATGTGTGACTTTAGATTTTTTACAAATGGCTGTAGAAAGTAATCGACAAAAGCTGAAATTCTTTCTGTGGGTGAGTTAAAACTAGCTACTATCGATCTTCCTGGATTATTAGGTTTATGAATTTTTGGCAATAAGTAAAAATTTGGTGTTCTGATAGGGTTAGGAATTAAAGTGTTAACATCTTCATCTGATAATTTTTCAATGGTTTTTTGTTGTTCAATATATTTTTTTATTGTATTAGCAAAATTTTGATTCGGATCACTATATAATTTTTTATAGGAAGTTTCGTCTCTGAGTTGCCTCAAACCTTCAGCTACATAGTCTGTTTTATTAAGGATGACTGTAGTTGAACCTTTATCAGCTGGCAAAATGATGATATTGGTATCTTTGCTTAGATTGTTAAGAGCTGAAAGTTCATCAGGTGTTAAGTTAGGTGTAGGTTTGAGGCTGTTTAAAAATGTTGGTTGTGTAACTTTGTTCATTAAAACTGTAATAAATATTTCTACAGGATGATTTTTTGGAAGAGAGGGTGGCTCTTTATTAGAATATTGTCGAAATTTTGCCAGTGCGTCATGTAATTTACTATTATTACCATTTTTGTCCCTTGAATGCCAAAACTCACGCCATCTCAAATTACGACAAAATTTTGCTATATCATTTCCAAAACTGAAATGGTCAACTTTGGGAGTTGGTGTGAAATTTAGCCCTTTAGATAAAACTGAATATTCATTATGGTTTATAATTTTTGAGGACAAGTTTTTTACGACAAGTCTATCGGTATTTATAGGAACCTGTGCAGCATTAGAATTTGTAACTGATGATATCAAATTTTCAATAATTGGGATTTCTAAAGGAACTTGTGTAGGTTTGGGATGCATATCTGCATGAGAATAATTGTTTATAAAATGACGATTAGCTGAGAATTTGTTTTGTGATGAATATAAGGGAATGTTTTCGTTATTGTTATAATTTGAAACAGGATTTGAATTATATCTTGTATAATTTTGTTGTGTAGAGTTGTTGATTTTGTGAAAAATTTGTAAATTATGAAACTTATTTTCGTGTTTTAGCCTAATATTGTTTAAATCAATTACAGAACTGCTAATTATTTCACTAGCATATATATAATGCATTGGAGAATACATTTCTATCAAATCAACATAATATATAAGAGACCTTAAATGTTTATCTACCAAAACTTTGTATTCATTGTGTAAAACAAATGTAATCTCCATTGCATAATTAAACCTTAAAGTATGGAAATTATATTGGATTTCTGGACTTATAGCTGAGAAAGGAAATTTAGGTATTAACCCTTTGGGACATATATGATTATTTAGACATTTTGACAGATATTCTACATGTCCTGTAAATTGTGATGCTTTACGAGAATGATAATTAACCTGATTTAACCAATAATTATATTCGTTCATAGTGATACATGTGATAGCAAAATAAGTAAGTAAAAAGTGTAAAATTGTTTATATTTTGATATTTTAAGTGTGTAATTTTTTTTAAATTATTTTCAATAATATATAAAATTAGATTCATGAAAAGTTACTTATCTGGGGTCCTGGTGGACCAGAAACATTTAAACGATAGTTAATGTCCTCTTTAAATACTTAGGGCAGCGGCACCTGTTTCCGCAATTGATAACCTATGATGTTCTTAGTTATTGCAGCCGAATTACTGTATGCCCTTGGATGTAATAAGTATAGGAGGATGGTTTCTGTAACAGAAATGGATGTTAGTAACTTATTTTAGAAGAAATTATATGATTGAGAATATTTCGACACTAGTCGTATTCATCTCTATGACATTTCTGATAGAACAATTTTTTCAAAATTTAAATTTAAAAAAAACTGAACATAGAGAAATGGGTTAATAATATTTTGCAATATCGTTATAAATGCACTATAACCGACCTTGAAAAACATTATTAATAATGATTTTTAAATGAAAAATATTAATAAGCTTTTAATGAATATGTCTGAACAAATATAATTACTGTATTAATTTTGCCTATTCAGACCGGGACCCTTGCAAGCGCCTAAAATATTTATAAAAGCCAACTCCCAAGATTTAACGTCTCTTTCTTTAGCGTTATCGCCAAGGCACTTAATAATTTTTACTTTAAAACAATTATCAAAAGTTAAATTGTGTGCCTTAGCATGCAATGCTATTGGAAGTTGACTTTCATTGCCTACGCTGGCCCTGTGATTATTTAACCTAATGCTAAGAGGTGTAGTTGTTTCCCCAATATAAAATGCATTGCAGGTCTGGCAAAGTAATTGATATACAATATTTTTTGAAATGCAACTACTATTAAAAGGAACTCTGTAACTGTTGGGAGTGTTAGGACTAGTAAAATAAATGCTTCGATCTAATAAAGGACATGTTTTACAACGTGATCGACCGCAAGGCTGTAGGCCCAAATTTTTGTTAGTACTAAGATAATTTCGATTATTTTTATTAAGTATTGATTTTAAATTAGGAGGTTTTCGAAATGATAAAATTGGTGGTATATCTAATAAACCTTTGGTTGATGGGTCGTTAGCTATAATAGGGAATAAATCTGCTAAAATTGGTCGCAGTTTCTCAGTGCCAGGAAAATAAGTAGTACTTAGAAAGATTTTATTTTGATTTAAATTTGTCACCAATTTAGGTTTAGGTGAAAATTTTGTTTCGGAATTTATTATATTTTTATCTAACAAAGAGGCAGGATAATTTCTTTCTATTAGTGATTTTTTAAGATTAGAAAGGTACTTATCTAGATTTTCTTTATTATTAATTAAACGGTGTCCGCGAATGGACATTGAATATGGAATTGACTTTTTGGTATGAAACGGATGACAGCTATCGAAATGTAGGTATTGCTCTTTGTTTGTAGGTTTTATATGAATTGCAGTTTTAATGGTGCCTTCGGATAGAGTTAGATCAACGTCTAAGAATGTAATTTGATTTTCTGATATAGTGTATGTAAAATCTAAGGGTCCGAAATTATTTAAATCTGTAAGGAAGTCAGTGAGTGTGTCATGTCCATGTGGCCAAAACAATATAATATCATCAATAAACCTATACCACATTAGTGGTTGTAAATTTTGAGTAAGAAGAAATTTATTTTCTAATAACCCCATGAAAAGATTCGCATAAGAAGGAGCCATTCTTGTTCCCATTGCTGTACCTTTAATTTGGAGATAAAATTCATCCTCAAAAGAAAAAGCATTCTTAGTGAGGACGAATTCAGCCAACTTACAAAGAAAATTTGTAGAAGGAATTTGGGGGTTGGGCCTTTGATTAAGGTAATGGGAAATCGCTTCTAAGCCTAAATCATGGGGAATATTAGTATAAAGAGAGACAGCGTCAATTGTAACAAGTAATAAGTTGTCAGTCTTAGGAATTGTGGTATTTTTTAGAATCTCGATGAAATGGTAACTATCTTTAATGTGTGACTTTAGATTTTTTACAAATGGCTGTAGAAAGTAATCGACAAAAGCTGAAATTCTTTCTGTGGGTGAGTTAAAACTAGCTACTATCGGTCTTCCTGGATTATTAGGTTTATGAATTTTTGGCAATAAGTAAAAATTTGGTGTTCTGATAGGGTTAGGAATTAAAGTGTTAACATCTTCATCTGATAATTTTTCAATGGTTTTTTGTTGTTCAATATATTTTTTTATTGTATTAGCAAAATTTTGATTCGGATCACTATATAATTTTTTATAGGAAGTTTCGTCTCTGAGTTGCCT